>SDVV010043147.1:0-10276 GCA_016164225.1 Gammarus roeselii
TGTGCAATGCTGTGCAATGCTGTGCAATGCTGTGCAATGCTGTGCAATGCTGTGCAATGCTGTGCAATGCTGTGCAATGCTGTGCAATGCTGTGCAATGCTGTGCAATGCTGTACAATGCTGTGCAATGCTGTGCAATGCTATGCAATGCTGTGCAATGCTGTGCAATGCTGTGCAATGCTGTGCAATGCTGTACAATGCTGTGCAATGCTGTACAATGCTGTGCAATGCTGTGCAATGCTGTGCAATGCTGGTAGGACATATGTATGCATTCAGAAAATGTGTGTCAAGATTGGCTCGCGAAGAGTGAAATCAAGGCGAAGGCGCACACTTGGTAACGTTTATCGGCTCACTTAGCGATGTTGGGAGGACTGACTGTGACGTAGGGGGACTGACTGTGATGTTGGGGGAACTGAGTGTGATGTTGGGGGGACTGACTGTGATGTTGGGGAGACTGACTGCGATGTTGGGGGGACTGACTGTGATGTTGGGGGACTGACTGTGATGTTGGGGGGACTGACTGTGATGTTGGGGGGACTGACTGTGATGTTGGGGGGACTGACTGTGATGGTGGGGGGACTGACTGTGATGGTAGGGGACTGACAGAGTGCATTGAACATTGCGAGTTACACTTTAATTGATGTGGCAGACAATACATTTTATTGATTTACGTGATTCATCAAGCATACAGCGTACGGGCACTCAGTTTGATTGTAAGCTAACACAGTGCAAGGGTATATTAGGGACTCAGCTCGGCAGCGTAAATGGAATTCGTATGTAAAGTCTGAAATCGTTGAACAATATTATTTATCAAGCGTCATAACATGGAAGACTTGTAAAATAATCCTACTGATTTCTGAGAACATGCACTCATATTGTAAAGCAGTTGGTAAACGATAAAGAGAATGGATATCAATTGTTAACTTTATTAGAAACTTCTGAACTGACAATGCGCTAAATAAATAACAAATTTTACTAGGTGGATTTCACTAGCCAACAGCTCAGTGGCAGTGACTCCGATTCAGACGTGACATGTTATAGGCTCAAATCTGATCGCATGAACGCATTTTTCTTCGAGGGCACCTCTAGTGAATGCACCCTTTCGTAGTGGACTTGTTGTAAGCTCCAGAGATGGTGAGTACCTTGTGAATGTGCATACAACACACGTCCACAAATGTTGGTTTACCTTCCCAACGAACAGAACGAAGCATAGACTAAGATGTGCACCCTTCTGTTACAGTGCCACCATCAATTCCCTGCTGCTAAGCTCCTCATAGAGGGTCATCAGGCAAGCTCTTCAGGGATGTGCTCTCCTGCAAATTAACTTGGGCAAGAGTCAGCTTGATCATAATTTGGAATAATTCCAAAGGCATTTGGGATGTAATACCCGGTCATCAGTTCGTCATGCTGGGCACAATTTGCATGGGGGATCCCACCTAATGATTGGAACGAGTAGGCTCTCAGGGCTTATGCGTCGTTCCAGGCCCTCCATCACCGAGGCATAGACTGTAATGGTGGGGTCGAACTGCGGTCCAAGTAGCTCTTTAATTAAGGGGTTACTGACGGATTAGTTCGTCGAGAGGAGAACTTTGTCGGTTGGGTCTAGCCTTTCAGCTCCAAAGGGGTAGATAAATGATGATGTTTGAACAACGTACGTGAGTGCTTATTCTGACCGCGGGCTACGGAGGTGCGCATTGCTTCGATACAAATGCTTCAATAATGTTGATTCAATAATGATTAATATAAAACAGGCGAATATATTCGTCGAGGATTAATGATTTGCGAAAACCTGAAGAAAATTTTTGCAGGCATGCATGCTTGGTAATTTGATAATTCTAACTGATGAAAAATGTACAGTTCTCTTATATGTCACATATTACAACAAAATAAAACCTAATTAACAATTTTGTTACCTCGAAAAGTTTTAGCAAACTTCTGAGGCAGTTATAATCAGACATCAAAGGTCACAATAATAAAAAAATGCTCACAAAGCGTCAACAACTGATTGAACAGGAAAAAATGCGACAGATTAACTACCGTTAAAACAAACTCCTTGAATTAAGATATGAAAGCTTCGTCAGAACATCATGAATGGAATTTAATATTGAAACGCATTAGAATACTGTGAAATTTCATTCAACATTAACTCTCCTGTAGGGCAAATTCAATCGGGAATTCTCGTATTATATACATATTTTCTGGAAGGTGACAGTCCAAACAAATTTGGTGAAAACATGATCACTCGAAAAAAATTTAGTGAGAATAACTCGAACAGTATTTATCTTTATTTCGAGGGCTCCATCCAATGTAATGATTGAAGGAATCAAATAGTGTATGCAAGAGAATAATATAACAATAAAAGAGCATCTGTGATAAGATAGTTCGACCCAGAATTTATTATCACTAACACCTTAGGCGTCTCCTGACAGACCTGATCGATGTGAAGTCCAGAGTTCTGCTTCGTCTGTAAACGGATCATTTGGCAGTCCGGGGTGATTTCGAGGAGTGACACGCGCCAATTTCACTGTATTTTGATGATCAACGAGTTTGTTTTCTGCTAGCTACGTTGACTAATTTGATAAAAAAGAGTCAACAAGAACAACGACGTGATCAAAGTTGTCAAATTTTCATAAAAGACAGCATTTTCATAAAAATGCTGTCTTTTTTATGTCCAATTTGTGTAATATCATTGGTACAAATATTAAAAAGATGGGACCTAAGACTGATCCTTGAGGAACACCAACTGTTACATGCAACACGTCACTTATTGATCCCTATAATACAAATAACTATCAGCCAGTTAACAAGCGTTTCCACGAACACCATAAGCTGGCACTTTGCTAACACAATATTCTTGTCGTCTGAATCAAATGCCTCACGCAGGCACGGAACTGACGAACTCTACAAGCCTAACCATGAAATAATGGGAACATGTCAGATACAATAGAAAAATTGCTAAGGCTATACTCGATTTTATGGAAAATGGATTGTTCATTAGACGTGACATTATTAGCAATTGAAGCTCGTTCAATCTGGTGTGGATTATCTTTTCAAATAATCTGTTAAAAAAGACTGAGTCAAAATTGGACGATTTTTAGACGCACTGCTCGAGTACCTACCCAGATTTGAGAATATGGGTGGCACAGACACGTTTGAGAGGAGAAATTCAATGGCTAACCTTGAGTGAGATATTGGGTTTAGAGGGTTGGCTATCATTCTATTATATCTCTTATTGTGAAATGAATTTGGAGGAATATTATTCGCATTAACATCTGTTGGGGAAAAAATACATGCGTTATCATTAAGTTGAGCTTTGCCTGGTGGAGGAATAACCCTTGGGGCTGATTGCTAACTAGCTCTGATGCGATCGATGTGATGAACGAGTTGAAGTGGTCTGTTGAGTCTGATACATAAAACTATTATATAAAATAATATGGAGAGTGATCAGGCCAATCATAGTCAACAACACACGACGAGCAGTTACTGATGGTGGAAAGGTACACCAAATGTGATCAAACATAGAAGACCTAACAATTATTTTACTGGGGGACAGCCACGGTTGACAGTACATTTCTAGAAGTTGAAGACAATTGAATAAATTCATGTTGAATCGATCATTAAAAGGATATATGTATAAGCTTGAAAATTGAGGAACATATCACGCAAGAAAGTCTCCATAAAGTTTTGATTGCTGCCACGCGGTGGTTGGAATAAACATGCTGCAAACAAGTCAGGATTAGGAAACATATACGAATGCTTATGAGCTCAAACATTTCAGTGATGCCTGAAAATTCTTCACAAAGCTTTACACGAATGATTTTTGTGAAATAAGCTGTGATTTCACAACCAAACCTATCCCTACATATGCTGAGGCTGTGATAGTCATCAATGTTAAACACAATATTAACATCACTAGTGAGTCGTGTTCCAGCAACATCAATAACATCAATCTGAAAATCGATCGAATTATGAAAAAGTTATAATGAAACTACGTTCATTCCTGAAAAACGAGTGTTTTTGTGTTATAAAAGGGAAAATGTTCCTCTCAAAAACTCGGACATGAATTTGTATATATTGACAAGATCACAATTTAACTCAGGAATATCTTTATCTTCCTCTTCACGCAAGGAAAATGTGGGAGTATTCACGATAATAGTCGAAGAAAGACTAACATTATACCGTGAAGCACACACACATTGACCCATTCAACTCGTACATTCGACAGGCTTTTCTCCAGCTGGTTTATGTCGTAGACATGAGTCACTGATTTAGGTTTGTTGGTATGCAGCATTGCGTCTCTGCTAAAGACAGATGTTAACAGTGGATGTATTTTTTGAGAGAACGTAGTTTCAAGAACAATGCTGTGCTAGACTGCGTGAGATGTTCACTAGCAAGCAAATTTTCAGGGCTGTTACTCTTGATGGAGGCCAGAAGAGATTTTTTTTTAATACTTGCATGATGAAAAGAGTTTCAAATGCTTACGAGTGCGCCTGTGTCCTGACACTTCCAAGATGTCAGTAGATGTGAGAAGAAGCGCTGAAGAGAGTCGAGTTCATGTCACCTCTTACAAAACGTTTTTAGGTTGTTGTTTGGGCTCCTGTCCTACATACTGTAGAGTGTTCGGTTTACTCCTTTGTTCAGGCTGTTGTTGTTCCCGATGACGCTGTGGCTGCCGTTGTCGCTCGTTCTGCTGCTGTTGTTGTTCCCGATGACGCTGTGGATGCCGCTGTCGCTCGTTCTGCTGCTGTTGTTGTTCCCGATGACGCTGTGGCTGCCGTTGTCGCTCGTTCTGCTGCTGTTGTTGTTCCCGATGACGCTGTGGCTGCCGTTGTTGCTCGTTCTGCTGCTGTTGTTGTTCCCGATGACGCTGTGGCTGCCGTCGTCACTCGTTCTGCTTCTGTTATTGTTTCAGATGACGCTCTGGCTGCCGTCTCACTCGTTCTGCTGCTGTTGTTGTTCCAGATGACGCTCTGGCTGCAGTTGTCGCTCGTTCTGCTGCTGTTGTTGTTCCCGATGACGCTGTGGCTGCCGTCGTCACTCGTTCTGCTGCTGTTGTGGTTCCGAATGACATTGTGACTGACATTGCCGCTCGTTCCGCTGGTGTTGTTGCTCCAGATGACGCTGTGGCTGCCGTGGCCGCTCGTTCCGCTGGTGTTAACTGTTGTTCCAGATGACGCTGTGGCTGCCGTGGTCGCTCGTTCTGCTGCTGTTTTTGTTCCAAATGACGCTGTGGCTGCCGTTGTCGCTTGTTCTGCTGTTGTTGTTGTTCCAGATAACGCTGAGGCTGCCGTTGCCGCTCGTTCCGCTGTTGTTGTTCCGGATGACGCTGTGGCGGCCGTTGTCACTCATGCTGCTGCTGTTGTTGCTGTATGTTATGTGGATTTTGGATCGGCTGCTGTTTGGTCAAGGTGCCAACAGCCTCTCCTTGATCCATTAGAAAACGAGACGGTGGTTCCTATTCCAGTTGTTACACGTTACTTTTTACTCATGAGCATAAAGGATTTTCACACTTTATACCTATATGGCAGTTATAATCAGGAATAAGTGCCGAAGTAAAAAAACAACTGGGGAATAACTTAGAGGGTTAAAATAAATAATTGTTTCCGTTGTCGACTGTACAATAAATGATGCCCATTTATCCATTCATTAATCCTTTACATGTATTTGAGTTGATTTGAGTTTAATTCCTAATGTTACATTTATTTCTTTATTCTGGAGCCATTTTGTAGTAGAGCCGCGTCAAATGCTTAATCTTTCAGACTTAAATTATTTGGTAGAATTAAAATATCTGGCCGTTGGGTGTAAAATTGAATTGAGACCATTTGTGTGCATGTGTGTGTAATTGCGGTACTCCATGCACTGTTCCCGAAATACAAATAAAGACAGCTTCATTTGTTTACCAGCGAAGCTTTTAGCTCGCGGGTAAAACACTAATTTCAACTACACACAAAAATAATCTGCAAGCGACACAAACCTAACAATGGCTTTTCATTGCGTTTAGAACAAAATGAAATGAGTACACATCACGCACGAATGCATACACACAGCCCGGAGATCTATTCACTTTGAGAGTAGCTAACAAACGTCGAGGCATAGAAAGCAAATGGAGATTGCCGGTGTTGAAACAGACAATAACCTTCCTGAATTTATAAGAAAAGGAATCGAATAATGAGAGAAATAAAAAAAGAGGGAAGAAAGGTCGGGCGGTCTTCCAGCGACACTGAACAACAGAGTCTATACATTGGATGTAATTTGGTGGGGTGTTTGGCTCTATCAAAAGAAGGGGACATGGCAATTTAGTCGCTATCGCAGTGTTGCGAACCCATTGTGCCTGGAGACAAGGGAGACCTTTGTCTGGGGCGAGGAGACTGGCGACCCCAGGGACACCCTTTGGGGCGTCTCCACACGCCTCTCACACGCGAATCAAGCTTGTCACACCTGGAACACGGGCCTTTTGGACGGCCGTCAAAGGGCTATTGTCGCCCCATCTTGCCGAGCCGGAGATCTTCAGTTTCAGAAGTTGTATCTTCCTGTTCATGTTCCCTGCTAAGATCTTCGGCAGTGCTTTAGATATCGTTCAAATACTCTGTGGAGATCTTCGGATGTAATTTTGACTATAGTAGCCACTGAATGTTAATATGCAAACACTGATAAAAAATATTGACTCTTATTTCAGAAGCGCTGCTAGTACATTTGGATCCATGGATCGGTTGATGGTAGCAATAAAGTGCGAAGTGCAGGTCTTATTGACATACGACTTTTTGGATTATGTATGCTTCAAAGTTTTTACTGCTACATCTATGATTTTGCAACGTGCACAGACGAGTAAATCATAGAGTTAAATACGAATTTAGCCGAGTGAACTCTAATAATTATTTATCGCTGTGGAAAACGTTTTCAATAACAGGGGACAGCTGACTAGGGGCAGCTGACTAGGGACAGCTGATTAAGGACAGCTGACTTGGGGCTGCTGATATAAGCTATCTCACTGAATAATAAACAAGAAATGGGAATCAACGGTGCCCTATTCTCACGTGAGGCGACGTGTTGGAGTCAATATATGCGCAGAGCACAATTGAATTAAATAGACTTTTTAATGCATCGTGTATATGAATATGAGATCATCATCAACGACGAGCTTTTAGAAGAAACTAACATTACATGACTCAGAAATGGTGGTGCAAAGCCGATTCGTGTGATGGAGTAACAAGCAGTTGATCCATTCATCAGTTGATGGGATAACAGGCCGTTGATCCATTCATTGGTTAATGGGACAACAGGCAGTTGATCCATCCATCGGTTAATGGGATAACAGGCAGTTGATCCGTTCATCGGTTGATGGGAAAACAGGCAGTTGATCCATTCATCGGCTGATGGGATAGCAGGCAGTTGATCCATTTATCGGATGATGGGATAACAGGAAGTTGTTACAGTTTGCCGGCATAAGCCATCCCATCTAGTAGTCCAACACTCTCCTGTACAATCAAACTTGTCGAAGTTCAAGATATCGTCCTCTAACGCACAAGATTCATGTTAAACGGCATCGGGTGTTAAAGCCTGTAACATTCTCCTCCTGTGAGATGAAACGCGTCTCACGTCAAGAGGTTTGCAGATTACTGCCACATGAAACAGCTAACAGCTAACAGCTGTGCAGATTACTGACAAATGAAACAGCTAACAGCTAACAGCTTTGCAAATTACTGCCAAATTAAACAGCTAACAGCTAACAGCTTTGCAGATTACTGCCAAATGGAACAGCTAACAGCTAACAGCTTTGCGGATTACTGACAAATGAAACAGCTAACAGCTAACAGCTTTGCAGATTACTGACAAATGAAACAGCTAACAGCTTTACAGATTACTGACAAATGAAACAGCTAACAGCTAACAGCTGTGCAGATTACTGCCACATGAAACAGCTAACAGCTAACAGCTGTGCAGATTACTGCCAAATGCAACAGCTAACAGCTAACAGCTTTGCAGATTACTGACAAATGAAACAGCTAACAGCTAGCAGCTTAGCAGATTACTGCCAAATGAAACAGCTAACAGCTAACAGCTTTGTAGATTATTGCCAAATGAAACAGATAACAGCTAACAACTTTGCAGATTACTGCCAAATGAAACAGCTAACAGCTAACAGTTTTGCAGATTACGGAGAATGAAACAGCTAACAGCTAACAGCTTTGCAGATTACTGCCAAATGGAACAGCTAACAGCTAACAGCTTTGCGGATTACTGACGAATGAAACAGCTTTACAGCTAACAGCTTTGCAGATTACTGACAAATGAAACAGCTAACAGCTAACAGCTTTACAGATTACTGACAAATGAAACAGCTAACAGCTGTGCAGATTACTGCCACATGAAACAGCTAACAGCTAACAGCTGTGCAGATTACTGCCAAATGCAACAGCTAACACCTAACAGCTTTGCAGATTACTGACAAATGAAACAGCTAACAGCTAGCAGCTTTGCAGATTACTGCCAAATTAAACAGCTAACAGCTAACAGCTTTGTAGATTATTGCCAAATGAAACAGCTAACAGCTAACAGCTTTGCAGATTACTGCCAAATGAAACAGCTAACAGCTAACAGCTTTGCGGATTACTGACAAATGAAACAGCTAACAGCTAGCAGTTTTGCAGATTACTGACAAATGAAACAGCTAACAGCTAACAGCTTTGCAGATTACTGACAAATGAAACAGCTAACAGCTAACAGCTTTGCAGATTACTGACAAACGAAACAGCCAACTTCTTTTCAATTTGTGAAAGGGCGAGTTAAAAGGACTCGTTGCAGAGTCGTTAACACTCGCGTAGGAACTTCTTTTGTCTGCCTTGACTCATCACCTGCTCAGGTTTAGTGCGTGTCCGCAGTTACGTGTCAACCACAGACGATAAAAGTGTTACGAATCATGCATCCAACTCGACAAGCAAATAAGTTGCAACAGTCTCCAACGCAAAGATTCCAACTGCATCTGTCGAGTTGGCTATTGCTATCTGAAACATAAGATGGTTCATGAATTATTTATCCGATGTAGTAAGATTGAAACGACAACACAGACCTGGAAAAAAATATCTTACAAGAATCTTATTTTGAAATTGTGTTCCAGGTTCGACTTGTACCGCGCACTGTAGTCTGAGACCTGTGATGAGGCGTGGTGGGGATTACTGTCACCAGGAGGCGACTCAAAGTAGCACTGCAAGTAACGAATGCTGTTGCAGTACATAAAACGTCACATTAAAGAATAGGCTCTTCTTGAAGGCTCGATCCCTGGGAGCTACCAGCGCCGGTTGCCGGATTCGCCTTATGGGGCTGACTGAAGAAAGCAGCGGCCGGGTCAATGCTAGGGTAGTGAGTCCAATCAAAAGCGTCAAGGCACTAATGCCTGGGTAGTGTGGTCCGTCAATAGCATTCTTGCATTGATGCCAGGGTAGTGTGGTCCGTCAATAGCATCCTTGCATTAAGGCCAGGGTAGTGTGGTCCGTCAATAGCATCCTTGCATTAATGCCTGGGTAGTGTGGTCCGTCAATAGCATCCATGCATTAATGCCTGGGTAGTGTGGTCCGTCAATAGCATCCTTGCATTGATGCTTAGGTAGTTTGTTCCGTCAATAGCATCCATGCATTAATGCCTGGGTAGCGTGGTCCGTCAATAGCATCCATGCACTAATGCCTGGGTAGTGTGGTCCGTCAATAGCATCCTTGCATTAATGCCTGGGTAGTGTGGTCCGTCAATAGCATCCTTGCATTAAGGCCAGGGTAGTGTGGTCCGTCAATAGCATCCTTGCAATATTGCCTGGGTAGTGTAGTCCGTCAATAGCATCCTTGCATTAAGGCCTGGGTAGTGAGGTCCGTCAATAGCATCCTTGCATTAAGGCCAGGGTAGTGTGGTCCGTCAATAGCATCCTTGCATTAATGCCTGGGTAGTGTGGTCCGTCAATAGCATCCTTGCAATAATGCCTGGGTAGCATGGTCCGTCAATAGCATCCTTGCCCTAATGCCTGGGTAGTTTACTCCGTCAATAGCATCCTTGCATTGATGCCTGGGTAGCGTGGTCCGTCAATAGCATCCTTGCATTGATGCCTGGGTAGTGTGGTCCGTCAATAGCATCATTGCATTGATGCCTGGGTAGTGTGGTCCGTCAATAGCATCCTTGCATTAATGCCTGGGTAGCGTGGTCCGTCAATAGCATCCTTGCATTAATGCCTGGGTAGTGTGGTCCGTCAATAGCATCCTTGCATTAATGCCTGGGTAGTGTGGTCCGTCAATAGC
>SDVV010043148.1:0-10276 GCA_016164225.1 Gammarus roeselii
AGTATTAGAGTGTAGCAATAGGAGAGTATTAACTAGTGATACAGTAAAGGGGAAATATTAATTTACTTTTAGCTAAGTCTTTGGGAAAGGTAGTTTAGGCAGGTGGGTTCGGTTGCAGCCACAATAGAGTGAACACGACGTGAACACTCGTAGCTGCTGCGGTCCTATGAGGTGAGCCTGGGGTGTCCTTTTTGCGTGTGAACTATTATTACTGACTCAACGCAAGTACTAGGAAAGAGACTACACTTATGTGGTGGTGGACACCCGTCACAAGCCGTACCACCACTGAAGGACAGCTGTACCACCACTGAAGAAAGGCCGCATCACCACTGAAGAAAGGCCGCATCACCACTGAAGAAAGGCCGCATCACCACTGAAGAAAGGTCGCACCACTGAAGAAAGGTCGCACCACTGAAGAAAGGTCGCACCACTGAAGAAAGGTCGCATCACTGGAGAAAGGTGGAACGAAAGAAAGGTCGCACTGAAGTAAGGTTGCACCACTACAGAAGGAAGGCTGCACCACCACTAAAGGACAGCTGTACTCTAACTAAAGAAAGGTCGTACCACCACTGAGGAGAGGCCGCACCACCACTGAAGGAAAGTCCCACTTCTGAAGAAAGACTGCACTCGAGAAAGGTCGCTCAGAAGATAGGTTATGCTGAAGAAAGGCCGCACCACAACCACCACTGAAGGAAGGCTGCACCACCACTGAAGGATGGCTGCACCACCACTGAAGGAAGGCTGCACCACCACTGAATAAAGGCCGCACCACCACTGAAGAAAGGTCCCGTTTTGTGTACCTAATGAGTCGGGTCAAATAATGTGGGTGGGCCATGGTAGCAAACATAAATAAAAGTTCCTAATTATGTGTTTTGTGAATAGAATTGAAAGTAGATACTCGATTTCACTGATTCAAAGTTTATTTCACTCAGTATAGCACAACACATACTGGTGAGGGATTACTTGAGCAAATTTCTTTCCAGGAGCTGTGAAATAGAATTACTGTAAACACCTTAGGAGGACCGTAATACCCTCAGGAAGGTTGACAAGCTGAAAATTGCAAACTACTACACTGTACTTGGTGAGTTTTGCACTCACTCTAAAAATAAGACCACCCTAGTATTGGTCGTAAAAACTTTCTTTTTCTTATCTTAATCAATGTGACACGTCCCGTTTTGTGTACCTGACGAGTCATAAAGAGCTTGCATATGTTTGAAAATGACTGACAAGGTCTATTGATTATATTTACACCCACCATTGGCTGAGTTTTAAAGTGACGTCATAAACAAGATGACCACAGAAATACTCGTCAAAAATGCATTACCACACACTATACTGCCTCCTCTTTCTATTATTTTTCAGGCGTGTGAAGCGCTCTGAAGTTAAGTGAAAACTAGCCACGAGCTGATTTTTATGGACCTTCAATGCTAAACAAGCACCCCATTGAGCCGGTTGGGAAGCTAGATAATAAACAAGGCCACTATGATATTGCTGTAGCAAAACTGATTTATATTGGTAATACAAACCGGCGTTACTCGTCTTATTTTGTTAGCGGTACAGTGTTGAAGTTTGAAAATCTGATCATTTCAAGTCGATTTGAGGGTTCATTTGGGATCTTTGGATTTATCACGGGCTGAGTTTAGTTTGCACTAAAACAAGAAGGTCACCATAAGATAGCTTGTGAAAAGCTCAATCTTAGAGTACCTTATTGGATAGGATTGTGATCTGTTTTCTTGTAGTTTGAAGGGTTCTACGGCGGTGTGTTTTTGAATAATTAGTTCATGGACAAAATCCTTCAGTAAATAGATAGAGATAAATAGAAAAATCAAACTTCTGTTGGAGATGTATAAATATACCTATCCGGACCTAAAAATTGCAAAATTTCATAATCTGGCCTCAAAAATGCAATTGGAGCATAACTCCGTGGATTATAAATGAAAACATTTGGAAATTTAACCATTTGATTTTGTTTTTTGCTTGCTGCTCATTCCTATGGGACTCGCTCTAATATAGATCGTGATACCGAACAATATTCCGAGCTCAAAAGTATTTAGGTTCTTTGAAACGTAGAAGAAGATGTAGTTTTTAACAAATTTTGTTATGGGATGAAGGGAAAATCAGTTCCAGGTATGGCATGTTACAGGCGTTTTTTTGCTAAATCCTCTGGAGATATTTGTTAATCTCTAATAATCAGTACTGAAAATGTTGTTTGCAACACCAAAAATCTTCTCGGTTTTTGCTTGTGGGGGCTTTTTTTTTTTTTTTTTATTCAAAACAATTTATTAAAAATTTAAAAATGCATTTTTGAAGGTTTACCTGCCGATACAAAAAGATGCACCAAATTGTTTTACGTGTAAAAGTTCAAAATTGCCAAGGTCCACATCCAATTTAAGAGGGTCAAATGCACGATACCGCGAGAGAAGAATGCGTAAAAGCGTATTTTTTTGTACCTTTGTGTTTGAACACTTGTACCACACAAAGTTAACAAGCTAAAAATCTGAAAAGTGTTTTGTCATCTAGATGAAATCTTCTCCTTACATTTGATACCACTGGCGCTCCAGCACGTGCCCCAATTCAACTTTTGTGGCCTTTCTAGATACTTGTGTCGCCAGAGGTGTACGTAGGGGTGTACTATTCTAAGTTCTTTTAGTATCGCAGCTTCAACTTCAAAATTAGCTTAGGTGCCTCCGGCGGTTCAAAATTCCTTGTGTGAAAAAACATAAATTTCTCGGGTTCACTTAATAAAAGCTGAAGAAAATTTGTGACAGCGCATCTCCTGTTGGCTGCTGGATTGAAGCTATTTCATGTCGCAAAACATGATTTACAATATATGTTATTGAAAATCATATAAAAAACACATGGGCATGGGATTAATTAATCCAAAATGGATACATTGCAGCTCATCTCTTGTGTGCTGCAGGCTTGCCTCATGGAACTGAATGGAATTTACAATATACCATTATACATGGACACATACAAATACACATTCATATGTGCACACACCTACCTACATATATGGATGACAATTATTAAAATTTTAAATTCTTTATATCAATCATCTGGCAATGGGTTTTCAATTTTTAAAATAGTACACATGAAACTTTATTCCTGTAAACACTATTTGAATTGAGGTAAACACAAATTCAATTTGAAATTTGCCGCTGGTTCTGATTTCTTGCGACAGGTTATAAATTATAATATAATCAATGAGCGACAGCCAACATCTTATATGAGGTAAGAATCAGGAATGTCTGGCACAAAATACATGAGATGGGGCAATCACGAAATACATGGAGTTGAGAGAATTACAAAATACATAGGATTGGGTAAACTGCCAACACATGTGGCTAAGAAATCCTGAGAACATGGGGTTGGAAAATCAAAATGTGCCTACATATTCTAAAGATGGGGTAAGATATGAATACTAGAGGGTTGAATAGGTGACATAAATTGTACATAAAATATAAACATAGCCCTGGATATACACATTTCATGATTAAATGTGCTAACATATTGTAAAGATGGGTATAAAACATTGTATGAATATGAATTGGTGAATAGATTACATAAGTTATTCATAAAATATTTACATAGCACTGAAATATATACACTTCATGACGGCTAGGAAATTATTAAATGATTGACAATCAGAATAATTTAATACTGGAGTACAGAAACCAAATTAATATACTTCTGTTATAGAAGATGAAGCACAATATTAGCTTGTGTGACTATGATGGTATCTTCAAAAATGGTACGGTTAATAGTAGATATGATTCAATAAATTATATTCTTGTCCAGTTGGCCTCTGTCGAAGCTGGGAGCTAGCTATCGTTCCTTGAAAGTTCAATTTGAATTCGTCACTACTCATCTCTAAGAACCCCCGATTTGGATTACATGGAGCAAATTATTATTATTTATAGTGGCCATGTAAATGTCAACTCACTAGCTAATGAAGTTGATTTTATCTCAAATTTACTTTTGAAGCAGGGTAATCATGTGTTGGCTGTTAGTGAGACGTAATTGTTGCCTTCTGTTGCATCATCCTTCATCGACATTGCTGACTGAAGTTCTGTCAGGAGAGACACGGATGTCACAGCTTGGTAGCATGGATCGCTGCTGTACCTAAATAAGGACATTGCATTTTTGGTGTTTGAGGTGCCCTTTCCTAATGTTGTGGTTGTGCACCTAATTGATTTTAACTTTGGGTTATGGCTATTTATTCGCCTCCTTCTTATACAATTTAAGAGAATACCGGCTCGATAGACTTTTTACTGAACTTTTGCCGTGGCAAGGAAATGATCATTGCAGGTGATTTTAATTTACCAACAATTGACTGGTCCTTGGACCTTATTGGTGGCTACATCTGGTCAATTGACGTGCAATTTTTAGACTGTTTCTCATATCATGGAATTTTGCAGTGGGTAAGAGAGCCTACTTTTCTACTCTCTGACATCATACTGGATCTTCTTCTTACATCTGAGGATGATTGTGTTGGTGAGGTGTTTGTGTTGCCGCCACTGCCTTGCTGCCAGCATTCTCCTGTTGTGTTGGAGTATATCTTCAGTGGGGACGGGCTGGAGCAGGTGGTTGTGGGGGAGAGACGTATTAGGCACAAGGGGAATCATGGCAGAATTTTGGAGGCTCTGTCCCAGATTGACTAGGGGCTAGAATTTACCTTCTCATTAGTGTGTGAAGATTTTTCCTTTTTTCAGTCTGTCTTGTTGTCCCTTATTGATAAGTTCATACCTCTCATCCCTGTTTGTTCTAGCTCTTGCTCAAGAGAGATCAGAGGCATGGCTTACATACAAGCAGGTCAGAGGGGCAGAGGGTTGCAACTCAGTCAGTGCTTTTGAGAGATTACACATATTTAGTGAGCCTAAAAGGCACTATAGAAACTTTTCCAATGACTCCAGGAAGAATTACGAGTCTAATTTACTAAACAGGCCTGATACCCGTATGCTGTTTCACGCTTATGTGAGGAATAAAAACATTGGTCGTCCAGCTGTGGGTCGTCCAGTTTGTTGTAAATCGATGGAGAGAATGGTTGTATCACGGTTGACTGAGTATCTTGAGAGCAATAATATTTTATCACCTCATCAGTATGGTTTTCAGAAAGGCTGTAGCACTGATGACCAATTGCTGTTGACCTATGATGATGTTGGAAGGTGGATTGATGAGAGATGTATTGTGGATGTTGTGATGCTGGATTCCTCAGAGGCATTTGATGTGGTGAGTCATGCTGTGCTCCTGTCCAAATTGGAATCCTTGGGCGTTTTTGATTTTTGCTATCCTGGATCTCTGCATTCCTCTCTGGCAGAGTGATAAGCGTTTGTGTGAATGGCAGCGTGAACAGCCCAGTTGCTGTGACAAGTGGTGTGCCTCAGGGTTCTGTCCTTGGGCCGCTGTTGTTCCTGATTTATATTAATCACATCTCTAGTGGTCTCTCATGCAAGTTCAAAGCATTTGCTGATGACTACAAGTTGTACTTGAGATACTTGCGCAAGGACACTGAGTCTGCCGCTCAAGGGGTCCAATCACTGCAAAAGGGGTTGGATGCAGTTGACTCCGTTGCACGGTCATGGAACCTTGGACTGAATCCAGATAAGTGTGATGTGCTGCGTTTTTTTTGAGGTCGTATTGATTTTGATGCTTTGGTTCCAGCTAACCAGTACATCCTGCAGGGCAGAGTGTTGAATTTTGTTCCTACACACAGAGCGTTGGGCCTCAATGTAGATACCAGTCTCCAATTCCATCATCATATTCGTGTGCTGGCTGCAAAGGCTGGTGGGTTGGCCAACTGTTTGTTGAGATAAACTGTTTGCAGGTCAGAAGAATTTATGCTGTCCCTATTCGTTTCACATATTGTAACTGTTGGCTTTGACCAAGGTTCACGCGGGTCGGACAAACACGTTGCCCTTCGTCTCTATTGCTGTAGTATGGCTCTATTATAAGTGGAAGAATGAAGGACAATGAAAGAATATAAGCAGGCAGGATTGTTGAGGCTGAATGCTGAAGGGGATTAGGTGTGAAATGGGAGGAAAGCATGGACAGGCAGGTGATCAGCTGTCTTGAGTGGAAGACAGGGTGCTGAAAGGGAGAATATAAAGGGAATCATGAATATGTGAATAACTGACCTGTCAATCATTTCTTGAGGGAACCATTGGGCTAGTCCTAACACATTCTTAAATATAGGCAAGCAGACCAGACACCAGAAGCCTTAAATTACCTGGTAAACAGGTATGAATTAGGTTACAGATATACACAGTATTTACATAATTTTTGGAGGTAGTAACTCCCACGTGGCCCCAGCCATAGGAACTTCCAAGGTAATCACGATGAAATAACTATTTACAATGAAGCAAGACTGGGTGTTTGGAGTGGATAGCACTATGCATAAAAGTTACCAATATGCAACCCAACATGCAGGTGCATGCCGACACAAGTAAAGCAAATGGGGGAAGCAAAGGAACTTGCGAAAATGCAACAAATATACAAAATATCAGTGGAAATAATCATAGCAAACAGTAGCAAACTGGAAGTGGTAACTCATTGTAAGGAAATGCTGGTAAACTAAGGTAGCAGATAATAATTTAAACAAATCAAATAAAGAACAAATAATCAATAATGATGATCATATGCAAATGACAAAAAATAGTAAGCTGAGCTGAATATCTCATTGATCCATAAATGAAGTACTGAATACTTGACAGTAAACCAAAGCTAAAAATAATGAGAAGGTCATCACTGATGGTTTAATCAACAATGTAAATGAATATCAAAGTTAATGGATCTATGCTCATTGAATTTTGTTTGATAATAAAATAAATGAATGAATGACAGAAATTCAAGACTCATCAAATAAACCGTACATTACCCACCATGAGCAAGCAAAGCATAAAACTTCAGCTATGCACTTACCTAGGTGAGAGAGTTCCCTCACTGAGGAGTGGCTGGTATTATTCTGAAAAAGTCTGGGCACACAAAAATACTGGCAAATATAATGAATGAGCAAAGGCTCTGAAAAGAACAGAAATGATGATAAGTCAAGTGGATAAAAACAGGAGACAATTGTTAATTCATTCATGAACAATTTGGAAGTGAAAAATCATTGTGGAGCAGAGACAGATGGTTTGGGCTGTAAACAATTACATTATGTTCCCCGGTAACAATATTAGTCCCCTTATTGAGTATGCATCCTGCGTTTGGAAGACTGGATATTGTGGGGACTGCAGGCTGCTGGAGTCTGTCCAGAGGAGATGGACTAAAAACATTGATGGGCTTTCTGGAATGGTGATCGTTCGAGGAGCCTGGATTTGTTTTCCATTAAGGGCTGGCTTCTTAGGGCAGACCTGATCAAATATTGGAAAATTTTGCATTTGAACTCAGAGGATTTGCTAGCTAATTTTTTTTTTGGCTCCAAGAGTTGGTACTAGAGGTCATGGGCTGAAGCTGGAGTTTCCTCCTTGCTCCTCTGATGTCCACAGTAGGTCCTTCAGTGTGAGATGTGTTGGTGTGTGGAATGACTTGCCTGCTGACATAGTGCAGTTGACAGGTATCACTCTGAAGTCCTGTGGCACAACTCTTCTGGGTTCCCTAACTAACAGTTCTAGGCCTGGCCCACCTCAGAAATTTATAATTTCAGGCACCATTGCAGAGATTGGAATCGATAAAAAGCTGAAAAAATAAATTCTTTATTTGTAAAATGGGGCAACAGCAGCTGTAACAGCTTACTATAAAACTTGGCAATATTTGGCCAACAATAGCTATGCCAATTTAAAAACAACCTAATAAAAGGAGGAGCTGGGGCAACAGAATGGTTCTCAATGAACCAGCTGCTCCCTGCAAACCAGAAAAAGAAAACACAGAAATTAGACTTTGCTACGTACAGGTATCACAAACTTTTCCTGACAATATCCCCAACAGCTGGGTCCACTGACCCTCACAAGAGGCTGCAACACCTCCTCCACAGCCAGAATACACAGGAAAACAGTACTCTAAAAATAATGTACAGCAAAAACTTAATAAGGGTGTAATGTTTGATTAAAACTCATCAAATTATAATAGGGTGATACATCAATAGATAAATTATAACTGTAGGCAATAATATTCATGACACAAACACTTGATACATTTTAAATGCACGATAAAAATCTGAATATGTAAAACATAAGAATGCATAGATGGATCAATGAAAACCACTTAGAACCCTTGCTTGTCAGTCAAGTGAAACCACCGCAAACCTCTATCAACAAACCCACAGGTTAACACCTTCATGAGTAAAAATTCATGAATGTAAAACTCCAGGGGGAAAGCATCATTTTATGTGACTCAATATAACAGAAAACAAGCAATATACATCAGAGATCAATCAATAGTCACATACAGCAGTCATGTTGGCACCTTACAGGAAGTTTAATGCTTCTGCCATCACAAGCATGAAGGCAAAGCACAATTTAATAATGATAACTTATGGGAAAACCCACACTTGGGTACATGGGCAAAATCAAAAAACTTCAAACACTGGTAAAAACTGATCACAATGCAACCTGTCAGATCACTGTCATGGACAACCTCTGATCCAGCACTCCCCCAACTTACCATCACACCATCAATTGATGCCACAACCTAGCTCTACATCTGCAATCAACCAAGACGAGCCAAAGGTGTTACTCAGTACAGCCATCCTTACTAGCATACTTGATCCACTCAGCATATACACAATAGCTGCTACAACATACAAAACAAGCAAAGTACATAAGTAATTACACCAGAGATATGCACACTTCATCAAAAAAATAAAAATGCTCAAACCCAATATCTTTCTGAAACATATGGGACACCCACCACATATATATAAGAAATCTCAACCACACAGAAACGGTCAACCAAACATGACCTGCTGACAACTCTGCCAGGCAATCAACCTCATACACTGACATACCCAATTAGGCATGACCCACACTGCACAATTTCCCTCACCTGGTCACAAATTCCAAGAAGGTGGCAGGACCAGAGTCAGGCCGTGTTCCCAGGCTACACCCTAGGGAAAAGATAAAACATGAAACCACAGACCAACAAGATGGTAACTCTAGAAATCATTGCAGAGCACCTGCAATCCACTCATCTCTTCACACACCAATAAAAAATGCATATAAAACTACTGAAATATAGTAAAACACCCAACTAATGAGTAACACACATACAAGAACTTCACCCCCACTCAACAGACCATTCACTTCAATGCAATTAACCTTTCCCTGGATCTTCACAGTCCCCAACAGGATACAGGTGCGCCGTGAAACCAGGCACTGGCACCAAGCAAAGCTGAGGAGCAAGCTGGAAAAGCAGCCCAGGCTCACATGACAGAAGTTGCAGACTAGAAGAAAAACAAGCATAAGCAAAGCAAAACGATCTGCAAACACGCAAGCAGGGTAAAAAACACAAGCTGGACAAATCCTATTTGCTATTGCTGAACCAATAAAGTAGTAAAAAGTTGAACAAACATCTCAAACAAATGCACTCAAAAATTGCTGGTACTGCCAGATAAAGTGAGTATAATTTCAATTGAAGTGCATCTAATTAAAACAAATATCAGCATAACACTTCATAAATATTAGACGCTCAGCAACTTGGAAAAAAACACAAAAGAACTTGAACTCACTCTGAAGATGTGAAAGTGAAAATAGGAAACGCTTGTATTACTCACCATGAGTGAAAATTTAAAAGGGAGACGATGAAGTGGGCAGCTCATGGGCGATAGTGTGGCGCAGGCAAATTAACAATATGGGCAGGTAGATGGGCCTCTCCAACACCAACTGGCCGGGGGGATCTCAGAAACTCTCTGTTTTTACGTTAACTGATGCATGCATGAATAATTTTACAAGAACAAATGGAAGAGAAAGAAAAACATTGAGCAAACATGAACAACAAAAAAGGATCAATAGTTTACGGATTTGAGACATTACCAAGCAAATTAATGAGCAACACGCACACATGCAAGAAAAAAAATACAAAGCAGGAAGCAGAGGTGACAGACTTATAATGATAGATGTCCAGAGACATGAAGAAGTCTCTGTGAAAACAGGCTGACAAAATAAATGAAAGAGGAAAAATAGGGCACACTACAACAACTCGCTATGAGCAAGTTCTTGCTGATCTGATGTACGAATAATTTTTAGATTTTCACTAGGCTGATGAAATTTAATTTATTTGTAGGTATGCGTGTGTAAGCATGTATGTATTTTTTTTTGTAGCGTATATGTATACACGCATG
>SDVV010043149.1:0-10276 GCA_016164225.1 Gammarus roeselii
ATCTGTGTGCCAGTAATACGACGATAAGTAGTTCATCAGCACCATCTGTGTGCCAATAATACGACGATAAGTAGTTCATCAGCACCATCTGTGTGCCAATAATACGACGATAAGTAGTTCAAAAGCACCATCTGTGTGCCAATAATACGACGATAAGTAGTTCATCGGCACCCCCTGTGTGCTATTACTACGGCGATAAAGAGTTCATTAGCAATACCTGCGTGCCTTTATTGCGACGGCAAGTGGTTCATCAGCGCCATTTGTGTGTCATTATTACGGCGATGAGGAGTTAATCAGTGCTTTCTGTAAGCCATTGACACGACGAAAAAAAAACTCATCAGAATAATCTGTGTGCCATTGATACGACGATAAGGATTTTATCAGCACCAGCCGTGAGCTACAAATTCGGCAATGAGTTTATCAACCCCTTCTGTGTGCTTTTAATAAGATGATAAAGAGTTCATCACCACCATATCTGGGCGAATAATATAACGATGAGGAATTCATCAGCTTCATCTGTGTCCCTTTAATACGACAAACAAATGTTCATCAGCGCCATCTGTGTCCTTTTAATACGACAAACAGGTGTTCATCAGCGCCATCTGTGTGGCATTAGTACGTCGATGAGCAGTTCATCAGCACAACCTGTGTGATATTCATAAGGACAATAATTTAAATATCAAATCATCGTCAAGAGCTACTTGCGAAATAGCACTCAATAAACTATTGGAAACAACATTAAAATTGGTGTTTAGTCGCTATTTATCTACACACTTGGACCTATGCGTACGAAACGAAGAAAAAGTGTCAAAATAAACATGAATATATTGAGTACATTTTTTATGAGGCGAGTTTGGATGAAAAGATGCATTGTTTTGAGCCTTCAATAACAAAAGCTTGAGCGCTGATGGAGACAAGTCACTTAATTTGGTCTCCTATTTTCATATATATTTTGTATTCATAATAATCCCAAGTTTAGTCATCTCATTATAACCACTCCCTGACTATGATGATGCTCTGCCTCTCAGGTGGATCTGCCTTCTGCCGTCTCCGTCAGAGCCCTGCCAGCCCACTGCGGCCTGACAGCTCCTCCTGGTGATGGCATCACCAGCCGGCAGAACAGCGTTACGTGTTACCTGCAATCTCCCCTGCGTCCAAATGAAAAGGTAATGGGTGATACGTGGGACTGTGCGGTGCGGCATTCGGTTTTAGAGATACACTAGGCCAAATCCCCTAGGAAGGGAGTGGCCGACAGCACCTTACACTCCTCTCATACACTCGCACTCAAACATCTTAGCACTTTTTCACTAAAGGGTCTGGCCGGAAGTTCCCGCCACACTTTCTGTGTCATGAGTGCGGTCCGAGGTCGGTGTTAGCAGCAGGGTTGCCAGTGTGTGACTGATGTACCCCTGCTGCGTCCTAGTGACGTCGCTCGTCATCCACGACCACCCCTTTTCAAGTAGAGATGCCAAGGGCGGGAAAGCACAACAGGGCTGAGTCAAAGAACCGTAGATTCATAAATATTTTTCTCACTAACGACTATCCATTGCACGCTCTCCTGCGACCTCCACATTCATGTCTCTCCCTCCTAACGCCTGCCTCACGCCATTCATCCACCCAAACTTTGGTCTAACTCTAGGCCTGCATCCTCTCACCTCCGCCTCCATCATCCATCCTCACCATGTGCCCGAACCAACTCAGAACACGCGAATCTACTCTGTCTTTTAACTTCTTGACCGCTCCTGTTCTAATTCGAACAACGTCGTTATTGGTCCTGTCTCTCAAGGTCATTTCAGCCATGCCCCTCAAACAATTCCTCCCGAAAACATTCAACCTTCTCTCTTCTGCTCTCACCCCCTCCCCTTCCCCCCAGTCTCAGTTCTGTAGAGCACAGTTGGTACAATTTATACCTCATGCAACCCTCTCCTTGCTCCCATCCCCTACGTCCAACATTTCAGTACACTCTTCAGTGCACCAAACACTTTACGCCCTCCCTTCACTCGCTACTTTACCTCCGTTCCCACTGTTCAGCCACTCTCCATTTAGGTGGAAACTAATTCTGTTCGCATCGACAATCCTTGATCATCTTATTATTCAACTCTTTCTTATGTTAAATCGAAACTTTCTTGTTGCACACACTACAAAACTCTTACACTAGTCTATACAACTCCTCCCTTCATATAAATGATACGACGGTCACTGACTCAAATGCCAACTGCGCCCATTCTCTTCCAATAGTTCTAAGGCACGACCCATTTCACTTGCGTTCACCTCCCTGACCACTCCATCCATGAAGAGATTAAATAGCTTAGATGACATTACGTAGCCTTGTCTCAGTCATGCATTCACTGTGAACCAAGCACTCACCTCGCTTCCTACTCAGACGCATGCTCTGCCGAAAACATAGAAACTCTGAAGCGTTTTCAACAGATTTCCTCCAAATCCATACAATCGCAACACTCTCCGTAGCGTTTCCTTTTCGACTCTGTCGTAGGCCTTTCCCAGATTCCCTAAGGCGCAGACACATTTTTTCTCCTCGCAAGGTACTTCTCACAGACTTGTCTTACTGCAAAAAATTGATCGACACATCCTCTACCACTCCTGAAGATACGATGTTCCTCACAAATTGCACCATTCGTACAGTCTTTAATCATTTTGATCAGCACTCTCCCGTACAACTTACTGACAACACGTAACAAACTGATACCTCTCAAGTTCCAACATCCATTTGCATCTCTTTTGCCCTTATAAAGCGAAATAGTGCAAGCACTGCTCCACTTAATCGGTACCATACCCTACATCAAACACAGATTCAGTATCTTTGCCAGTCATTTGACAATCGTTACACCAATTTTCAGGCTCTTAATCGCCAAACCAGAGGCTTTCCCTGCTTTCATCACTTTAACCGCTTCCTGCGCCTCTCCTTTGATAAAGTTTTCAACAAGTGGCTCTCCCAAAACCGGCAGTCGTGCACCACCACCCACAGCAACAATTTGACCCTGTTTCGTCTGCCCAGGCACTGCTAAATGTTGTTATTGCCAACTTTTCTCTCCTAGCTCATCGCTGGGGTCTACTTATCATCCCTCGAAAGTCAGGTACTTCGTTTTTTTCCCTTAAGCGCTCGGTTCACACTTGCCCACCACTTAGCATTTCTGGTGTACCTACTACCCATCCTATATTCCTAGCTTCCTAAACTGCTTGGCATAAAATTTGATTCTCATCGTTTGACTTGAAGTCCGTACATTGATTTCCTCCAGCTCAGTTGTCAAGAGCGTCTCAACATAATGCGGGTGCTTGCTGAATCACGTTTTGAGGGCTCGCGTCCCAAACTCTTCCACTCTTCTATCTGGCTTACATCAGAGGTCTCACTCCTTGCTCGAGTAGATTTGATTCACTCAACTGCTGCTCACCTCCTCATCGGCAATTGGCGCTCTACTCCTTTAGCCTCTCTCTACTGTGAAGCTGGGCTTTTACCCCTTGATCTATACCGTGAGAAATGCTCGGCCGGTTTCATCTGCAGCTTATTTCGTCCTGCACTTTGGCACAAAAGGGTCCAACCGGAAGATCCCGCAGCACACTCTGGGTCATCAGTGCGGTCCGAGGAGAGTGTCAGCAGCATGCCCGACAGTGTGACTGGGGGATTACCCCTGCTGCGTCCTCGTGACGTCGCCCCCGGCGTAAAAAAAGCATTATATGTTCTTTTACGCAGTGATCATTTCCTCACCCCAATACATTTTTCATGTCTCCATCACCGTTCCGTTTTTCTATACAGAGCATGTCGTCGGTTTATATTTCATAACTTCATTCTTCCTCCCTTTCTCTTCAGGAATTTTTCTCTGTTCTCCCATCCTGGTTCCCTTATATCTATTACCCACACCACCTTCCTCACTGCTGCCAACGGTCAGTGGGAGGTAGGGCCACAGCACTGTATGCAGACCTTTGTTCTCCTTCCTACCCTTATTATCTCTCTATCCAAACTGATGGCTCAGTGATGGGAGAACATGCAACCTGTGTTGGGGTGGGCGTGGTTGTTTCTCATAGTAATTTAAAGTTATCTTTCTGTCATCTCGCAGGTCACACAATACTTGCTGCAAACTCTCTGTGATCATGCAAACACTGATATTTCTTTCCTCCCATCAGGCTCCCATCTCTGCTGTCATTTTACTTGACAGCCTATCCTTCCTCTTTCTCTTGTCCTCTTCAAGGCTTTCTTCTAAAAGCTTCCGAGGACTTGCATTCATAGATACCTTCTTCTATTACTGGCAATGAGGCTGCAGATGAAGTTGCAAAAGAAGCAGCAGCATCCAGCCTTCCAATTCATGAGCGACCGTTCACCTTGGCTGAGCTTTGCTCTAATTTCTCTACTTCAGTCTGGTCTTATTGGCGGGCCAGGATGACTTCTATTCGAGGCTAGCACTCTCTTGGTATCCACAAACCCCTTGTGCGCCCTTCGGCCTTGCAGGGAACGCCGTCGCGATTGTTTGAGTCCATTTTTGCTAGATTCAGACTAGGCAGTGCTCTCTTAAATAAACCACTACATAAATTCCGTCAGTTTGACTCCCCAGACTGCCCTCACTGCCATTCAGATGGAACGGTATGCCCTATCTTTTCTGTCTGCCCCCACTACCATGCTGCTCAGCACCGTCTACTTGTTAGCCTGCATGCTTTACTTCTCAGTGGCCAACCCGCTTCGACCGGCCGTGAGGTTGCGCACTCCACAATAGCTTTTCTCGGAGCAAGTTGACTCCGGTCAAAAGGCCCCGTGAAGAAAAGAAGTTTCAAGTTATAAGTTCCAACAAAAAACAGACATTGCTGAGAGACATCAAAGTTTCGCTGCGGCGGACGATGTTTGGTTTTTATTTGCGAGCGCTAGTAACACCAATTCTACTCTGAACGGAGTAAAATTGATAGTGCCCAACCTTGTTTTATTGCAACCCCCACGCACTTCTGGATGAATCTACCCGTCGTCCGTTCTCACTTCCCAGACCATCACCAATCGGGCACTGTGGGTGTTTGGCATGATCGCTTCTTCTCGTCCCCAGACCATCACCAGTCTGGCACTGTGGGTGTCTGGCATGATCGCTTCCTCTCGTCCCCAGACCATCACCAGTCGGGCACTGTGGGTGTCTGGCATGATCGCTTCCTCTCGTCCCCAGACCATCACCAACCGGGCACTGTGGGTGTCTGACATGATCGCTTCCTCTCGTCCTTAGTTCGTCACCCGTCTGGCAGTGTAGATGACGGACAAAGTCGTTTCCTCTCGCCCCCAGACCGTCACCAGTCTGGCAATGCAGGTGTCTCACATGGTCCTTTTCTCGTCCCCAGCCCGTCATCAGTATGGCAGGATATGTAGGGGCCTGATACGGGCCTATCCTCTCGTCTCTAGACCATCACCAGTCTGGCAGTGCAGATGCCTGATATGGGCCTATCCTCTCGTCTCTAGACCATCACCAGTCTGGCAGTGCAGATGCCTGATATGGGCCTATCCTCTCGTCTCTAGACCATCACCAGTCTGGCAGTGCAGATGCCTGATATGGGCCTATCCTCTCGTCTCTAGACCATCACCAGTCTGGCAGTGCAGATGCCTGATATGGGCCTATCCTCTCGTCTCTAGACCATCACCAGTCTGGCAGTGCAGATGCCTGATATGGGCCTATCCTCTCGTCTCTAGACCATCACCAGTCTGGCAGTGCAGATGCCTGATATGGGCCTATCCTCTCGTCTCTAGACCATCACCAGTCTGGCAGTGCAGATGCCTGATATGGGCCTATCCTCTCGTCTCTAGACCATCACCAGTCTGGCAGTGCAGATGCCTGATATGGGCCTATCCTCTCGTCTCTAGACCATCACCAGTATGTCAGTACAGATGCCTGACGTGGGCTCTTCCTCTCGTCCCCAGACCGTCACCAGTCTGGCGGTGCAGGTGTCCGAGGCCGCCCCAGCTGGCCCCGCAGTGTTCGCCATCACCGCGGCAGCGCTCAACGCCCAAGCCAGCGCAGACCTAACGCTCCAGCTGGAGCACCAGGTGTCTCTGAGGATCTTTGGGTGAGGTGAAGCAGGGGGCACGGGGGAACATTGCATCCCGTAGATGACGTTTTCATTAACTGCACCGCATTTGGTACATATTGGGTGAGTTTTGAAAAAGGCCTCGTGATACGGCAACAAAAAAGACAAATTAGTTAGAATACGTGCGTCTAAAGTAAATGAACAGTGGCTGGACTCTCAAAGTAACCGGAAGCAGTTCGTTCAAAACAATGCCACAACATCAGTTAGCAGCTGTACCCATCAACAGCACAAGGTAAGCCATCGTCAGGAATTATTTGTCACATATTTCAGCCGTCAAATTCCCCGAATATCAATTAGGAAACTATGTTTATTAAACTCATCTACCTGTGAGCGTACTTGAGTATCCAGCCACTCTACGTTTGCCCTACTAATTTTAATTGAATTTTGAATAATTTTTCTAAGTACAATCGGTTACAAAGATGCAGACCTTATTTCGAATTTCGCGTTTTGCTTACGACATCCCTGCACCGCGATTGTATGTTTTATAGTATGTATTTACCCATTTGCATTTCCTCCAGACGTTTGGCTGTAAACATGCAGCCACAAAAACTAATCTAACTACAAACAATTTGATAGGATAAATAGTACATGAGAAAGCCCCTGTACTTTTGAATAGAACTCGTATGTGTGACAATCATATTTTTGATGCATGATGTGTACGACATAAATTTACTAGCATTAATGAAACAAGCGTCACTGGTCAGGATGAGTTCAGATGGGAAGTTGGAGTGCCACGTCAAGCAAGCGATGCTATTCTTAGTCGAATTCCAGTGGGAATGAAATGATACCAAACCTAATTCTACTCTAATTCATTTTCATGTGATTATCTGTGCAATTTGTTCATTAGCTTAAGCTGGACGAAGATAAGATTAAGGGGTCAATCTACAATGGGTTGAAGTTGGGATAAACAGTGACATTTTGGAATTGGTATAAATTATGGTTGACAATACCATATTATCAGTTCGGAACCTACGATATTATATATGAGGAATTCTGTATTTCAGAGACCTGAATTAAACCAAACTTCTCTTCAAGTGAATCAAACTCCTCATACGTTTCTTCGAGTATACCACAAACAAAATATCCGAAATTTGCTATTGATTACTTTTTTCGAGTCTACGTGTAATAGTTACAAGGACCGCCAAACGCGGATGAGCGATTCAAACATTGTAATGGTTAGGATGTATCTATTTACTTCGGGTGTCCGACTTAGCATCTATGTAACTCTGACATTGTAATTATTAATTACTTTCAAACTAAGTTAATTATTTTTGAGGCAAGGTAATTACTTTTTGGGACTTGAGCTTATCGTAAGTCAGATAACAGGCCAAAGAGGTTTACGGCTGGCTTACGGCTGGCTTTTGACTGGCTGACGGCTGGCTTACGGGAAGCTAACGGGTGACGGGTGAGCTTTCTGGAAAGGTTTTGTCATTACGTACATTTATATTCTATTGTATTTTGATGTTTATTGTATACATGTACGTTTTTTCATCCCCTAGATAACTATATTGGGGTACGCTTGGTTTCTTTCTGTTATTCATTTTATATTTATTCTGTTCTGGTAGAAATATGGCTTCATCTTACTTTGGTGAGTGGTGAGGGTGTCGGGACCCTCTAGGCCAAAAATTGAGTACGCCTCTCATGGCTGCTTGGTGGGTTTTTAGTGGCTGGATTGGGATTTTTGGTTTATCTTTGTATTGAACATATTGTTCGTAGAAATAGTGTGACAGGTATGTTTTATAACTCGATTGTGTCAGCCTTTGCGTGCGTTCGGCACTGCTTGGTACCAGCCTGATGGTTGGATTTGAGCAACAGTTGTGTTATACTTCTATTTATGGCATATGTATATAATATCTATAGGAATAGTACGGTATACTAGTTTGGTAGTTGGCAAGTTGATGTATATATTTCTTAGGATGCAGTAGCTTCGTTACGAGAATCTGTATAGATCATATTGCATTATCTAGTTTTGAACCAGATATATCGGTGTTACCATGTGTCCGCATGTTCCAAATGATCCGTTATCAAGCAGCTGTACCATGTTCGGGTAGTCTTATCTCAATTTCTTTTGTATCGGTTTCGATGCCCTATAGCGACAGTAGCTGAACGAAATGGATTTTTTTGTAAATTATTATTTAGTGTTTTGTATACATAGTAATGGTCGGTTGATATGTGTTGAATTTGTATTGTTTTCGGAAATGTGACTAGGTATTTCAGACAGTTATTGGAATTTTAGAAAAGTTTTAGGTTTGCATCTTACATGAAGGACAATATTGTAGGCATAATTGGTCGGTTATTGCATCATTTTTTTTATACATTTGACATTCTGTTACGGATAAGCCGTGATTACTTTAGTTCCATCAAATTTGTATATACTATAGCGAAGTCACGTAGAAGTATTCATTTATTTTTATATTTGACATTCTGTTACGGATAAGCCGTGATTACTTTAGTTCCATCACATTTGTATATACTATAGCGTAGTCACGTAGAAGTATTCCACATCATATACTGTGGGTTTCAGTGTGTGTTGCTCGCATAACTTGGCAATTTATTCCAGTTAGTTGTTTGGTAGGTTAAATGCTAGTTTTTTCTCATTCATCATGGTTTGTAATGTATGTTCTTGGTATCGTAGAGAATTGTTCGTATTATTTTATTGCAATTTGACCATTTTAGTATATTTCATTCAGTTTTGTATTTTCTCTATAGAGTTTCATCTTCAATGAAAGGAATTGGATATATCATGCAATGTCGGAATATTAAAATATTTTTATTTTGAATCTGTAATGTAGAGCATTATTTTCAGGTGTAAGTTACTTAATGGTGTATCTTTTCAGCGTTTTATGTATCATTCAAGTCTTGTTACAAAGATTGTCTTGAATATTATAGTTATAATAGATTCAATTTGTTGCAAGCTTTGTCTAGTTGTTAGTTTATTGTATATTTAGTGTAGGAACATACTTCAAGGTTTAGGAGGAGTTAGAGTAGTTTCCTAGGCAAAAGCTCGTTGCGTTTATGTTTATTTGTATAAGTCGACCGTTTTTCTATGATGGATATCCATATATATAATAATTTTTAATGCTAATTTAGGCAGAATTGAGAATTGATCGTATTATTTTATAATTGTTGTATGATATTTTTCCCACGGTAACCATACGAATGTATGTTTAAGAGGTGTAAATCCATACTGCATCTTTGTGGAATTTCGTCATTAAAATCCTAGCATGTGTATTTTTAACGTTTTAGAAGACGATTTCTGTGTGAGTTGGTCCTGGTGTAGAGGCGGCCTATACTCTTTGGTAGTCATTTGGAGTTCATCCATGTTCAACGTGAATTTGTAAGTTCTTGTAGATGTTGGTCCCAAGTTTCATGGGCTTGTTAGAGAGGTTATGCGACGAGCCGCTGGTCGTTGACGTGATTTACTTAGGTCGTCAGTGAACAGAAGCCCAGATTTTTATGCCCACACGCTTTGAGACTTATGTCAGATCCACTCCTGACAACTGTACCAGTGTATGGGTTCTTGGTTAAGTCCAGGATGTGACTTTGCTCGACGCTGTTCATAGAAGATGTACCAAATAGATGCATGGTATATCTGAGGTATTGTACCATGACTGGCTGTCGCCACTCAATTTTGTTCCATATCAGGGGAACTTGCTGAGAAGTGACCTAATAAAGCATTGTAGAGTTTTTTGTTATGACTCAGTGGGCTTTGATTTTGTCCTTCTAGAGCAGTGGTTCTTAACCTGGGTTCGATCGAACCCCAGGGGTTCGGTGAGTCGTTTTCTGGGGTTCGACGGGGTGATCTCTACATTGAGAGTTTTGTATTAAATGAATAGTATATGATTGTGGTATCAAGAAGAAAGGAAAATTCACTGAACGCAAACACCAAATAGATCGTTGTAATTCACTTGATATGCTCAACCATCCGTGTCTTGCTCGATGAACAGTCTCTACGATAATGCGTTATTAAGTGTTAGCAACCAGGCCACGGAGACAACATTGTCTGGTACGTCAAGCGTTGGTGGTGGGTTCACCTGATGAAAGTACCTAACTCAATTTCGCGTTCCCACACTCGCGTCTGATACGGAATGTGTGATGACTCGATAGCGTGAGAACACGTCATTTGAATGCGAGGCTAGCAGTCTCACGGTGTACTGACCATACTGAGTGGGGAGAGGTCTATTATCAGTCGACCAGGAATTCAAAGTCC
>SDVV010043150.1:0-10276 GCA_016164225.1 Gammarus roeselii
GCTTCTCCTCCGAATCCGCAACCAGGGCCGTATCATCAGCAAATAGCAACTGGCTCAACTGCCAACTTCGCCCATTCGCTTCCAAGAGTTCCAAGCCACGACCCAGCACACTCGCGTTCACCTCCCTGACCACTCCATCCATATAGAGGTTGAACAGCCAGGGAGACATCACGCAGCCTCGTCTCAGTCCCACTTTCACTGTGAACCAATCACTCACCTCGCTCCCCACACTGACACATGCTCGGCTGTCAGCATAGAAACTGTTCACTGCTTTCAACAGATGTCCGCCCACTCCATACAAACGCAACACCCTCCACAGCACTTCCCTGTCAATTCTGTCGTATGCCTTCTCCAGATCCACGCCCAGAACACATAATAAACAAAGAAGAAATAAATGAATGGAGGAAAAATGTATAAATGAACAGAGCAAAATATTCAAATATTTTACATATCTATATATATATAAAATTACAATTAACCAACTGAATCGATGAGGGAAAGTTATCAAGACAAGGGAAGAGATACGTTAGTCGAGTTTTAACAAAATAAACGAATTGAATGGAGTAAAAAGTGAAAAAAACAAGGTGAAAGTAAATCCAGAAAAATTATGTGAAGGAGAGATAGTGAAAAGTGAAGAATAGAAGTGTCTGAAAGCAAATTTGGTGTTCATCACCCGGTTGGGACGTGACCCCGTGAACCATTAGCTTTATGGAGGAGGGGGTGATACGCAAAGATTAGTTCAGAGTGAACGGGACTTCTCGCGCAGTAGAGTACGTAGTTTTCGTGCATCGAAAGCGAGATCATCAATCGGTAGTGCAACAGGTCATCAGTTTCTGATTTTATTCCGGCTGAACTATTTAAAAAGACACAGCCATGAGTAAAGCCGGCAAATTAGGGTCGTGTCAAATGGGTTTAGATTCGAGTGACAGGGATTTATAACGCGTTTGAGTAAATATCTTTCTAGCATCATCGAACGTTGTCATCAAGTACAAGTACGGTCACTGATGCTTCTAAAAGGAGATCAATAGCCTGGATGGCAATACATAACAGTAGAGAGTAACATTTCATCCTATATAAATTTCTCACTAGCACATAAGTGGCTCCGCATTTAAATGTATTAAACGTCCGCAGCGTATAAATAATATCAAGAAATTGATAGCTGGGAAAGTATGAGCGTTGGCACTCAGCCAATGTCTATAGATAGTCAAGGGAGGAACGCATCTTCAATGCTCCTCAGGAGGTAGGTGGCAACTGTCGGTAATCAAAACTCGTGTTCACTGGGAAAGGATGTAAAATAATTCATTCGCGTCATAAATTCAGTTTCACTAATAAATGAATCCCCAAATTATTGAGGAAACGAAATTTCCAATAAGGGATATACAACCTTCTGTGTGTTCTGCAGCCCAGTACGTACTACATAGCTGTCCTATTGCTTAACTAACTTCAAGTGTCATTTATGAGAAATTATTGTACACCGCGTAGAGTCGACCAGCTCGGTGGCTGAAGAAAGGCCGCAAGCTGTTGTACTACTAAGGATAGTGTTACATACATCCGTGACAATGAGTCAGCAGAGTTTTGCTTTACCAAACCTTTTTTAACCATGCATCAAATTGTGTATATGCGTCCAAACATAGATATCTCTCTCGCTTTTCATTCAGATACATCGCTCATTCACCGCACTCGTCTCTGTTTCCATGAAAGCAAACAGTGTTCTACAAGCGAGTCTCCTTCCGCTCACCAAACCACAACTCACCTAAATAATTATGATATCTCGCTGCAGTAGACGAAGCTTCACTAGAAGCAACACCGTGTTTCCTCCCCAAACATTTTTTGTTATTAAAATTATAGTGGGCAGCATCCGGCCAACTATGATGAGCAGTGGCGGTGGTTTGCTGCAGTGCTTGAGGCGCCGCCACGGCCCCCGGTCCCTGCTGTTACTGCTTGTCCTGAAATATGTAGAGGTTGTTGGTCGCTGCCACAGCGATCACGTTTTCTGTCGGGTGCCAGGCCGTGTGCAGGATCTTCTTGCTGAAGTCCAAGCAATCCACGTTGATTTCGTCCTTCTTTCTTTTGCTGCTGTTGCCAATCTGAAAGAAAAGCATGTCTGTTAGTGACTGAACCTTTTGTTGTTGCCAAGATGAAAGGAAGGTCCGAGTGTTCGTGATAAAATCTGAAGCAACACGCGCGTTAGCCCATTGAGCTTTCTGCACGTTACTAAACAATCGGCCTCGACACAATTTGACCTGCAGGTGCTCGTCTTCGCACATACACGCCCCCTCGCTAATTCCGACCATTACGTAACTGGCGCATGCCAGGGTGTGTTGGGCTGCGTTTTGGAACAGTATTGTGCTAAGAAAAGTGGGGCATGGGTATTCATTTTTTTTCAGAACAAGTCTCTCCAAAAATTTCAAAAAATTCGAGAAGAGAGAAATAGGTCTATATGAGGCTCGATCTGTGGGGTATTTGATGGTTCCATGATGGGTGTGTATTTAGCTTATTTACAGGTATTCAGGTGTTGTAAGAATGAGAATTAAAATAAGTGCGAAGAGTTTTGATGGTGAGTGGGCCTAGGTGTTTAAGGCGAATGTGATATGCCGCCAGGGTCTGTTGCTGATGTATTCTAGGTCAAGCTAATAACGGCTATGATCATGGCTGATGCAGATTATATTGCAGTGACGAGACTTTCTAGCAGGCTGGAACAAGTGTCCTTACGGGAGCCGAACGTCAAACCAACAAACGTGGCTGCATCATATTGTTTTTTTTTCTTAATACGTTAGTTAGGCTTACTACTGATTTGTATAAAAATCCATATAATTTCGTGCCGCAATACGTTTCGCATTATGAAAGTACGGCTATTGCCAGAATCTGTGCAAACGAAGGAGTAGTTTCTTGAAAGTTTCGAGACTTTCTGCCGTCGGTGTGGCTCGTCCCCCCGACCTTTATATTGAGGGAGGCTGAGAACATTACTTTCCCGTCATTTTTCGAATGCGGGACCACATTTTAGACAAGGGTGTGTTCATATTAACAGATGATACGAAGTTATCCCGTGAAACTTTTAGAGATAGGAAGTAGATTATGTCGTGCTTTCGCTGTCTCTCGCGTAAACGTTATTTTATCTGCTTCTGCTTTGGTGCGCTAGTATCGATTGAATGCACGCTTCCGTTGCATGTTTGCCATTTCGCAGAGGTCATTCCACCTGGGTTAACTAACTTCACGCGGTGTTCTCTTCGTTATAGGGATGCTGCAGTCTGCAGCATGAAGGAGGATTTTATTGAAGTTTCCACCATCTCGTCACAGGATATGTCTTGAGGTGTCAGAGGCGTTGTTGTGTAAGCGGACAACGATTGCCAATTGGCTTTACGCATTTTTTGTCGGCGAGCGGTAGGAGTATTTTCAGGATGGGAAGTAGTGATGGTGAAGTGGTCGCTTCCGTAGAGCTCCTCCAGCACTTGCCAGGCAAGGTCTGAGGAGAGGATCGGGGAGCAGAAGGATAAGTCGATAGGCGATAATGAGGGAGCATTGAAGTACGACGGTTCTCCAAAATAAGGAAGCGCAACATAGGAAGAATGTTTCGACGTGTCCGCCACGTCCAGATGAAGTGTTTAGTGTCATGATCACCTACAAGAAGGTAGCTCAGGAAATAGACCAACAAGCAAAACGAGTAGTGCGCATGACAGAAGTTCATTGGGAGAAATATTTAGGTTAAAAATAGCAACGGCCGTTTTAGGCCCACTCTGTGTGATCTTGTCGAGTTGATTGTAGAGGGATTGAAGTACATGTGATCGCATGATTTACTATAGTGGCTAGAAATGTCCACGGTCGAGCATCGGCAGAGGGTGAAAAAAATTGGGCTTTATACCACCTGGGAACTAATGGTTTGTACAGCCCCAGGAAAGGTTCCTACAGACGAACCACCATTGGATTAAATGATTGCGTTAGTTTCAGTAGATCATAGTTAGCACGATATCCTCTAATGTTCCAGTGAAGGACGAGTGTTTCAGACATTAGGAATTTACGTTAGATAAGTCAAGGTCAAAGCTCAAGATGATGTGCGTGTTTCATGGGGTGAGCCAAGAGCTGTCGAGTGCGCTGAAATCGCCTAGAGCAGCAGTGTTGGATGTGGTGGAGGTAGTCTGCGGTTGATTAGAACTGGGAGGAGGGATGAATACGTTAAATATATTCATTTCGATTAGGATGAGCACCGATTACACCTCTAGTGTGTGGTCCATTGAAAGTTGTGGAAGAAGTGAGTAGTTGTTCGTGAAGCAAAGATTTGTGTATACGAGCGCCGCCATCGTCGTTGTAAGGACGGTCGTGGCGGAATGTTGAGTAACCAGAAAATTTTGATGTTTGGATTTTGCTTGAGTTTAGTTAATGTGATGCAGATATGGTATTTGTTGAAGAAGTGTTTGAGTTCTATTTGATCATTTGTAGTATATTTCATATGTCCGGCATTACTTTAGGGGTGTTGTAGTGGTGCAGGAAGCGACGGTGTGGTTGGTGGGTGTGGAGGCGGGATATGTGGCGGGCCGTTGTAGAACAGAAAACCTGTAATGTTTTAGCACTGCGGATTGAATAGCTCTCGCCAGAGTTGCCGAGACCGCTGAAAACAGAGGAGGCACCCAACGGGGGGGAGTTGCAAGATGCCGGTGCGGGAGGATGTTATTGTTATAGTCTGTATTGATGCAGTAAGTGTGGTGGCATGTACTGCAATGTCACCTATGTGGTATATATCCATTGTTGTGAACGAGAAAGCCCTGTTTTGAGTAGGTAGTGTCTATCTCACATCTGCACTGGATCGCGCCAACGCGGTGCGTGTAGCGGCAACCACAGGTGGGAGCAGGGTTGCTTCCACCTGCGGTTGCACAAGTTGGCCCAGGAGGTTCCTTCCTTTCCGGGAACAAAATATTTGTTGCGACCCTGTTGTCTCATGTTCTGTAGGTGGGTCAGAGGTCCGAGCAGTGCACAGGTTGTGTGCATGACGGCATCGAGATCAGTCCCCCCATTGAGGGTCTTTTGAAGGGGTCTGTCTGAAGGTGTCGCCACCGTGAGCAGGCCACCTTGCTAAAAACCGCCCGACGCTCGTAGGTTTCCTCGTTAGACGCCAACGGCCGGGGTCCTGGTCTGATCTTTTAGCGCTAATTGGTTAAGGTTTGGTATAAATGCAGGGCCTGAGAGGAGTGTGCAGTACACCCCTGCCGTCGCCCCCCTCCTTTCAGGGGGTTTCGGTTTTGTATCCGTGTAATAGTTTTTAAAAGATGTTGATCGCGTTTTTTTAACTGTTAACAACGAAAGTAATGAAAACTCACTTTCCTGGGCCTGAGAACCGTTCTAGTCTTAACAGTAAAACCTCACCTTCCTGGGCTTGAGGACTGTTCTAGCCTTAGCAATTTCTCTTGCCGCCTCCAGAGTAACGTCTTTCTTGTTTTCTCTGTCGAACATGCGGAAGAAATTGTTATAGGAGCCAGTCATGATGTGTTTGTCGTTGCCACTCCAGCAGCACTCAAACTTGTCAAAGATGCAGTCGTTCTCGTAGAGGGAGCACAGCTTGGAGCGCAGGTAGTCGTGCACCTGCGGAAGAGGGGACGGGGGTGAGACGCGGTTCAATTAGATTTGAGTGGCGAGGTTTTCCAGCGCGCTGGAGTCAGCGTCCTTCAGTCACCGAACGGGAAACCAGCAAGGAGTGCTGCTTCAATTAATAGACCATTTTTATAAGGCTAGAGTGATTTAGTTTGCTACTCCGTAAATAAAGTGTCCTTTAAGCAACAAAAATCAAAGGTATGCAAGCGTGCCACAGGAGGTACAAAAACTTCCAAAATACTGAAGCCATATGGTCGCAGCACTACCCGGGTGGCAGCAAGGAGGATTAACATTCAACCGACCCTGCTCCGAAGATTCGCAGTCGTCCTCAGAGTGCCGAAGGCAATGAGCCCCAACCCTTTTTGAAGGGGGAAGATAAAGAAGAGACAAGAAACGGGAATCCCGTGCCAGTGTTGGAACTTTCATGCATGAGAACAGCAGGAATGGAAACTAGAAAAAAATTGGTTGAAAGCAAGAATGAAAACATGAAATGGTTGAATGAAAGAAGAGTGCAAATTGGCTGTGATTAGCTACCCAAAAAGAGAAATTCAGAACCGGAGTGTGTCTGTGTATGCGCGCGCGCGTGTGAGCGTGTGTGTTGGGAGAGGGGGATTGAGATAAGTTGAATAAAACTTGAATTAAACACGCTGCAAATGAGGTAAACAAAAGTCAAGTAACTCAGGATGGGGGAGAAAATGTAAGCTAGTGAAGAGTGAAGAAGGGAGTCTGCAGGGAAATGAGGCTGTTCACCGTCCCTGTTGGGCCGCGCCTGCGTGCGACCCGTGAACCTAACAGATCCCTGAAGGGGCGGGGAGAGGAGGAGGGCAGACGAGCGCCACAAATAATTGGCTGACTAGGAAGCATAGACTTGAACGAGACTCACGGTAGAAATAATCAGATATCCGAGATTTTAGTAGGATCATCATGGGATTGGTACTTGTTGCAGTCAAGATATCATTTTTGTAAAGTTCCTTGAAGTAGCATGCCGTGCAGCGAAAACTGGTATGAGACAAAATTTTGTAACATCCAAGCCTAACACATGACCGTAACCACGCACGCAGCCGTGGCAGACGGCATTGCTGTACAGAACAATGAACCGTTGAACATTAGTGAACTTGTTCCGAACATGATGCAACAATCCGGACTACCATGTCGAGCGGCTGGTTCCCCAGTCATCAAGAATGTGTCTAGCAGTTCCGCAGCTGGCTCTCCTAGCGCAAGTTTCACACTCACCGAGAATGTTTTCAGCAGTTTAGCAGCAGGTTCTCCTGGAGCAGGTTAAACACTCATCTAGTACATCTGAAGACGTTTGTTTTCCAAGCCCAAGCGAAGTGCCACACTCACCAAGGAAGGCTCAAGCGACTGGTTCTCCTGTCGCAGGTGCCACACTCACCAAGGAAGGCTCAAGCGGCTGGTTCTCCTGTCACAGGTGCCACACTCACCAAGGAAGGCTCAAGCGGCTGGTTCTCCTGTCGCAGGTGCCACTCACCAAGGAAAGCTCAAGCGGCTGGTTCTCCTGTCGCAGGTTGCCAAACTCATCAATGAAGGCTCAAGCGGCTGGTTCTCCTGTCGCAGGTGCCACACTCAACAAGGAAGGCTCAAGCGGCTGGTTCTCCTGTCGCAGGTGCCACACTCACCAAGGAAGGCTCAAGCAGCTGGTTCTCCTGTCGCAGGTGCCACAATCATCAAGGAAGGCTCAAGCGGCTGGTTCTCCTGTCGCAGGTGCCACACTCACCGAGTAGGTCTCCAGCGGCTGGTTCTCCTGTCGCAGGTGCCACACTCAACGAGTAGGTCTCTAGCAGCTGGTTCTCCTGTCGCAAGTGCCACACTCACCGAGTAGGTCTCTAGCGGCTGGTTCTCCTGTCGCAGGTGCCACACTCAACGAGTAGGTCTCTAGCAGCTGGTTCTCCTGTCGCAAGTGCCACACTCACCGAGTAGGTCTCTAGCGGCTGGTTCTCCTGTCGCAGGTGCCACACTCAACGAGTAGGTCTCTAGCAGCTGGTTCTCCTGTCGCAAGTGCCACACTCACCGAGTAGGTCTCTAGCAGCTGGTTCTCCTGTCGCAAGTGCCACACTCACCGAGTAGGTCTCTAACGGCTGGTTCTCCTGGCGCAAGTCCCACACTTTGATAGTGAGGTAGTCGCGGGAGATCATGAGGCTGCCGCTGTTACTGAACTTCACGTCAGAGATGCTGGAGATGATCTCGCTAAAGAAGCTCCTATTACTCGGGTCCTCAGCTTCCTCAAACACTGAAGAGATGAGAAGAACAGAGTTATAGAGGTATAATGCGAGCGGTCAGCTGTGGAAATGTTCAGAATCTCGTAATCTCAGACAGACTATTACAACATAGCAATCCGAGTCAGCAAGTGATATCAGCTAATATTAAGAATTAAAAGTGTAATAGTAATGCACAACAAGGAGTTGCTTCACATATTGAAATATGTTAGCACCTCTGCATGTCCACAGTAGGAAGTTTTCCAGAAAAACTATTCTCGCTTGCATGGAAGGATTATGGCCAAACGACGGTGCAATGGGATGCGATTAAATTGCAGTGATAGAGATTTATAGCGCGATAGTCGTGTAGCTCATTGGAGGGACTAGGATTTTCAGTGCACTGGAGTACAAGTCCTGACACGTATCGTCGAACCAGTAGCTAGGGTGACATCACGTCATCAACAAGTCGTCGTATGTCTCCGGTTTAGTTTCGGCTCATAGTATGCTAAAGTCACTAAAACTGTAAGGGCAGTCAGGCCTCAGTTGTTTAATTTGAAAAAATATAATTTGATTAGATCCTCAGGTCTTCCAGAGCCTCAACGCGAGTCATAATAGGCTCGCCCGTAGGGCTCGATGATCATGGATTCCAGTAGATACGCACGCCTCAGTGTGCGAGAAACAAGAACGCGTTTAAAGTTAGCAAAATGTGATAATTTTTTAAATTTCAGACGCACGCTGGTGCGCATAAGAAAAACGCTTGGCCGAAACGGACCCCCGCTCCTTATCATCTAGAACTTCAAAGAGTAATATGTACGCACGTTAGAGCGGACAGGTAGCATCGTCGAGACTAGTACAAGGTTTACGGCTATACGGACTAAGTCAGCTCCGACAGCAACGCAACACGACCCAGACCGTCACGTGGTCCAGGTCGACCACAGTAAACTTCATTTATCCAGGTAAGACTCAGACGGAACGAATCCTTGCCTTCAATCATTTAGAACGTTAAGAGTAATATGTACGTGCGCTAGTGCGCACAGGTATCATCGTTGGGACTAGTACAAGGTTCACGACTACAGAGACAAAGTCAGCTCGGACAGCAACGCAGCACAATGTTTACATCTACGCGATCTAGTTAGGTAGAGGTACAATGTAGTTATTCAGGGAAGATAAAGACTCAACGAAACGAATGCCCGCCTCCAACCACTAAGAACTCCATGAGTAATATGCACGCGCGCCAGTGCGCACAGATTGTATCGTCGAAATTGGTACAAGGTCTATGATTTCACGGATTAGATCAACTCCGACCGCAACGCGTCAAAAGGTTTACAGCTACGCAGTCCAGGTCAACCATAGAAACTACAAATGGTCCGTGCACGCGCGAGCGAGCACAGAGTGAAGAAAAAATACCTATTCACAAAATCCCAAACAGAAATTCTCGCACAAATTCTAGTCACTAGCATTATAATAAATGACAAAATTGTGGATCGTGTAGAAGTAAGGGCAGGTTCGTCATGGGCAGAAAAACTGCTCGGATTATTGATACCGCACCCATTGTGGGGGGGGGTGGGGCAGAGGAGGATCCTTGGGTCCCAATAGAGCCCGACGAATCCCGGAGCGTAACCCAAGTCCCTCGGGTCCCCTCGTCTCAGCTCATATCGGCTTGTCTCGAATCATTTCGGCCAGTCTCGGCTCGTAGCGACCAACTCGACTAGCCTCATATTGTTCAGACTGATCTCGACCAGTCTCGACCCGACCCTCGTCCTCTTTGCCAGTAATCCGCGGACTGTAATATTTAACTGTTCCACTCAAGCAATTCACATATATACATTTTCCAGTGTATGGGTTTCACAGCGTGGGGAGAAGGAAGCTGGGATCCCGGGGTTCAGAATAGCCTCAAGCGTGTCCCGAAGTTGCTCAAGGGGGTCTCAAAGGGTCTCAATCTCAAGGGTGTCCCAAAGGGCCCCGGAAGGGTCAGAGTAGGACCCCCCAAATCTTCCTGGTTTCCCAAGTCCCCTGGGTTCCTTGAGTCCCGCAGGTCCCACGAGTACCCCCCCATTCCTGGGTCACCGTGTCTCTACCAGCCTCGGTTCATCTCTACTCGTTGCCTCGCCAGTCGACTCTTCTCCACTCGCCTCAAACTGCCTCGACTCGCCTCCACGCACAGTGCCATTCAAGATTTTCACTCTTCAAGATCAACATTATTTCACCGTTTAGCCATCAAAACGCCTAGCTGCGCTCGGACATTTGTTGGGCGCCCGGGAGAGCGCGTATTCTCCCGTCGTAGGTTGGACTAGATTAACTAACACCGCATAGTCCACCTAGGGCAACGATACATAATAATATTACTAATCCAAAATTGATTACCATGAAAAAAGGTCTCAGATAAATAATAGTGCCCACGGGAATAAGAAATAATAAGACACTAAATGAAGTGTCAATGATCTATAAAATGAATAATCGTCCATCCACCCAAAATATATATA
>SDVV010043151.1:0-10276 GCA_016164225.1 Gammarus roeselii
TCTCGCTCTGGTTACGGTAGTATTCTAAAAGGTTGTTGAAAATTGTAAGCGAATTCAAACAGAAATCAACAGATTGAGACTTGTGTCTTGGTTTGTGTGAATATCCGTGCATTGCACCAGAATATTATTTATTGTCATTTATATGTAGACATGGACCTGTAGCTTGAACACAATATTCATTGACAAATGTTTTCCTGAGATGGAATGCAACAATGAATTATTAGGTAACCAATTCTGGAACTTCAAAGTTGTACTCATTTGTTTGCAAAGAACTAGGAAACCTTTTGTGTAACCAACTACACGTTCAACTAAACACCTTACTCGATAAAATTGTAACATGGGTATGGGGTGTATTATCGTGGATTTAAGGTGTCGTACAGCATTTTAGAGCATACGTTGTAAAACATGTAAATACCACGAGTCATCTTGTGAATAATTGATTTTCAAGTTCATGAGGAAGTGCAGGCCCTCATGTCAAAAGTAGCAAGGTACTCACTCTCTCCAGTCAATTTTCTCTGTCATTCTTGCATGTATCATTGACTTCATGGCGAGCGATTGAGCAAGAAACGGTGATACAATCAAGGTCTGTCTGGCTGGCTATCCAAAAAAAGAAAAAGATGCAGCAAGAACTGAGCCGGCATGATAAAAAACATCTAGGTAGGTAAGTACAGGGCTGCAGCTTGGCGGTACGCGCGTGCGGAGGAGAGCGAGAGTGCCTGGGATTACAAGTCTGCAAATTTAACGCACGTCGAAGATCGTGTGGGCAAGAGGAATTGTTGTTCGAAGAATGATCCGACATATCACAGGTGATGTTTTGCTTCTCAGGGTGTTGTATGGTAGTGCCGATGGTGTTTGCGTCTCAGGGTGTTGTATGGTAGTGCCGATGGTGTTTGCGTCACAGGGTGTTGTATGGTAGTGCCGATGGTGTTTGCGTCTCAGGGTGTTGTATGGTAGTGCCGATGGTGTTAGAGTCTCAGGGTGTTGTATGGTAGTGTCGATGGTGTTTGCGTCTCAGGGTGTTGTATGGTAGTGCCGATGGTGTTTGCGTCTCAGGGTGTTGTATGGTAGTGCCGATGGTGTTTGTGTCTCAGGGTGTTGTATGGTAGTGCCGATGGTGTTTGAGTCTCGGGGTGTTGTATGGAAGTGCCGAAGGTGTTTGCGTCTCAGGGTGTTGTATTGTAGTGCCGATGTTGTTTGCGTTTCAGGGTGTTGTATGGTAGTGCCGATGGATTTGGCATCTCAGGGTGTTGTATGTTAGTGTCGAAAGTGCCACCACTATTGTCGTCATTATCATCAGCCAGCACAAACTTGCAAGTCATGCTTGCTTGGCTAGTGGAGCCGGTTAAGGTTTGGAGAGGGAGTTTCGTCAGCATAGCTTTGGTACCAGCAGCTGCACATATGTCACTGCCTGGCCCCGTCATTAGGAGGGCAGGCAGGCGGGCAACCCACACAGTGCAAGTGACCCAGTGGAGGTGGGTGGGGAACCGTGATGTTGCACGCGCGAGAAGGATGACGGTGCCGCTGGTAACTGGTTACCTAAAAGCAGCGTGGAAAAGGTGAAACGTTTGGCGAGGTTAAGAGCCTCTTCTTTCCAAGATGAACCTGGGGTGCAGTACGAGGTGGACGGGTGCTGGGGAGCGGTGAGATTGCATGGTTGAGGTGAAAGGTGAATAGGTACGTTTTGACAGAGGCGATTGTCAAGCGGGCTCGTACAATTTTCAAGGAATACTGCTTTTCAAGCAAGAAAAAAATATAGGAGTGAGGTGGCAAAAAAACGATGATAGGTTTATATTTCACGGTATGAGCAAAATGATACTAAAATAGTACGCAAACTCTACTAACTTGACCATACAGTGTGCGTACAGTAAACTAGTAAGTAGAATTAAGAGACATATACATATTGTATAGCTCATGCACTGGCTAACAACGCTCAATATTGAATGAGCGCACCACACCATACAATGCTCTCTAGAGCTATCGTCATAGTTCCCTTTTGCTTATGCTTGTACCTCGTTGTTGACTTGCCATACTGGAATAATTGTTCCCACATCTATTTACGTCTAACTGCGTACAAAAAAATAGCGAATAATGGCATGAGAGGGTGGGAGGTGACAGAGAACTGGCATGAGAGGGTAGGAGGTGAGGGGGAACTGGCATGAGAGGGTGGAAGGTGAGGGAGAACTGGCATGGAAGGGTGGGAGGTGAGAAAGAACTGGCATGAGAGGGTGGAAGGTGAGGGAGAACTGGCATGGAAGGGTGGGAGGTGAGGGAGAACTGGCATGAGAGGGTGGGAGGTGAGGGAGAACTGGCATGAGAGGGTGGGAGGTGAGGGAGAACTGGCATCAGAGGATGGGAGGTGAAGGAGAACTGGCATGAGAGGGTGAGAGGTGAGGGAGAAATGGCATGAGAGGGTGGAAGGTGAGGAAGAACTGGCATCAGAGGGTGGGAGGTGAGGGAGAACTGGCATAAGAGGGTGGGTGGTGAGGGAGAAATAGCATGAGAGGGTGGGAGGTGAGGGAGAACTAGCATGAGAGGGTGTGGGGTGAGGGAGAACCTGAAGAAGTCTTGCCAGGTTAATGATGACAAGAAGAAGATTGGAATTGGTCTCTTGTAAGTGGTAGACAAGATACTGCATCTAGACGCTCTCCCCAACTACATTGTACTAATTTATCTTTCAAAAATTTGATAAATCATTTGGATTATGTATTTAAATACAGTCCGTGCACCTTAGCGATTGAGGCATGGCTGGCGGGAATGCTTGTGGTGGGAAGGACGGCGGTTAAATGTGGCGATGGAAGATCAATGCTGGGAATATATCATACCTCTGCGGCTTACGTACAAGGGATGGGAGTTGTTGAGGCCATGGCCCTTGATTTGTGGGAAAAGCCTCGGGAATCACATGTCTAAAAAGATTTGGTGTTCTTCCGGACCTCCCTTCTATTTTCGACCGATTCTTTTGCACGATGCTCATTTTTCGTATCGGTTGATTCAGTAATTCGCTGACTAAATGCAGGGTACTAACATACCAATGCTTTACTCGGCAAAATTGTACCCTCACTTTAATGCGTAGTGTTTAATTTAACGGCTATTTTTTAGTAAAAGCACTGAAACCTCAAGGCATCTCATGAACTAAGACCTTTTATTGATTTAAATATACTGTAGAATGAACGATTACCACTATTCCGTTTGCTGCCTCGAAGGTAGATCTTTTTTCAACGCCCTCAGGCATACCGTTATGTTTGTTCGTCGTAGCTAACAATTGACCAGCGAACCATGAAAGTGTTAGCCATAATCCCATCAAGAACTGCCCAACAAGAAACCAACCTTTGCTGCGAGTCTCGAGAGAATCAGACAATGCTCCAACAAAGCACTCGATGAATTGTAACCGAAAAATTACTGGTTTGACCTACTTCATTATTACGTATTAACTGAAATTTTGTATCTGTTCTATTAAACATATACAAAAAAAAACAGAAAGGCTATGAGGTGGCTGGAGGAGTTAAACTATGATGCGGTTCCCCAAAGATTGGGTTGATACTCTCATAACGGTTCTTCCACCCAGCAACGTCGTCGTTCAACCAAGTATGGCGGCGACCTCCAGACGATGACACCAAGAAACAAGCGCTTGGCAGCAGATGGCGCCCTGGTGATAAAACACCATTTAATTGCGCCACATGAGAAAAACACAGGTTTTAATCGTGGTGGAAGCTCGGGGACCAAAGGTAAATAAAGGAGGAGGTGTAATAAATGCGAAGGTCGTCGACATGTTTCTTCGTAATAAGAACCGAAGGTAAGCAGATGCAGAGTCGTGTGTACAAAAACGGCTGTATGCATCGTCGGCAGTTACGCATGACGCGTCACGATCGGGGTTGCAATACGTCGCTTTGCAATCATTGAAGTTCTCGTGGTTTTTACTTTGTACCTCATTAACCGAAACAGCACTCATTACGCTTCAGTTGACGACGAAAGGTTAAACTGATGCCGAGTTGCATATTTAGCATAGCATGTGCCACTGATTGTAGGTTATTGTAAGAAACTGCAAATAATAGTCTCGCCTGATAGCGTTGCGCCATTGTCTCCTTGTATATAACCGTCTAATGAAGTCCTGCCTTTTATTATTCCATCGTTATCTTGTTATATATAACCGTTCATCAGAGGCAAAAATAGGAAGTTTGATTTTTGAACACTCATTAAATATAATGACAAAAAAAGTGTTGTTATTGATAACATTGTTTTTTCGAAAAATGTACACAACTCAAACAAAAAATACTCTACTTCATTAAATTCCAACTTGCCAACGCTGCCTATTTTATTATGCTCTAAAATCATTACTGATCCACAGGCAGGAAAATAAAAACATCATCAAATTATAATTAATTGTAGACAGCTGTAGTTACGTGTTTCCGTTCAACTTTAAGACGAATCTACTTTGTCTTCCTACTGCACTGTCACAAAATAAAATAAATTAACAATAAGAAAATCCCACAATCGATGTAGCAAACATTTTTCGCTTCATTTTTTACCGCAGTTTCAGTCAGCTACGCCAACAGCGTTTAAAACTTTTATTTTTGATGAAATACCGTATCAAAAATCTGGCTTCTTGAATTCCTCGTTGTGATTCAGTGCTCTTAGTTAAAGAGAATCCACGGATTATTCTGCTGTCGTTACTGGACATCAAATATACTGTTGTGGTTTAGCACACGGCCAGTTTTTTTTTTTGAGTGCAGTTTCCTTGCCTGAACCTAAACCTAACTGCATCTGTATGCATCATGTCTGCATGCATAATCATTGCCGACGCTTTCGAGTGCTCGGTAGCCGGTTAGGCGCTGAGTCACGCCTGGGCACCTCGGTTCCTACCTTGATGTGGCACCTCGGTACCTACTTTGATGGATGAGGCTACGTAAGGGCGCCGCTACGAGGCAGAACGAAACAAGCACCTGACAACCCTATTGTTTTTCTTCTTTTATCGGTGCTGCTTGCCTTTACAAACAAGGAGGTATCGCAAAACAGTGGCAGGCTTGCTAAGAGTAACGATATGCTTATGAACAGCTCGCGACCGAGAGGTTGTGTTTATCCGGAGGCTTGTGTTTTTATCTGCCGTCAGCATAAACGACTGACATCATGACAGCCTCTCACCGCTTAGGGTAGGAAAGGTGGCGTACTCTATAGATCTTCCGTCAGATGGAGGCACATTCTGGAGTATGTTGGCTAAAACTGTGTATTGTGTGCGACAGACCCGCCGTGTGTGTGACAGGCCCGTGTGTGCAACAGGCCCCATGTGTGTGGCAGGTCCCTCTGTGAGCCAGGACTATGTTTGCAACAGACCCATGTGTGTGTCCTAGTCACCACGACAAGTAACGGATCCTGTCTGTGAAACGAACTTTGTCCAACTCTACCGAAGGTATGCACATTCATGCTAACGACGGAAATCACAGCCAAATGAATATTCAAAGAGTTCCGAACCTTTGAAGCTCAAAATTTCTTCTTTCCTAATCCTAAGGAAAAGCTTTCGTTCCGTTTTCTTAACATTTAGATACATTTGTTGGGACATCGTAAGTTACACACAAACGACGGCTTCAACTTCCAGCCACTGCAGTCCCAATACATTACGGCAGATGTTGGTCATATTAGAGTATCTATATATAGTTAAGTTTTAATTCACTACATACATATTGCTCCTTAATTGACAGTGTTACGTAGGTAGAGGTGAGGCGGCATGTGCCAGCGATTGAATGCGAGCCACCCTGTGGAATAGGAACGTTTTTTTTCTTCAATATACTGCGTTCTATCGACTTAGACTCCGCTAAAGTTACAAAGAAATCGAAGCTCTAAGTCATGTTTAAAGTAAAATGGACTATCTATTCACTGGTTGGTACTTTCCAAATGCCGCAATTATGTTGGTAATCACGTTTCAATGAGACACGAAGCCACGGGTTCACTTCGAGAGAGATCACAACAGGTCCGAACTGTTGTTAGATAGAGTGGTGAGCACATTCTTGCAGTAGTTAGATAGAGTGGTGAGCACAGTCTTGAAGTTAGATAGAGTGGTGAGCACAGTCTTGCAGTTTGATAGAGTGGTGAGCACAGTCTTGCTGTTAGATAGAGTGGTGAGCACAGTCTTGCAGAGATAGAGTGGTTAGCACAGTCTTGCAATCGTATAGTTAAAGCCACAGCGTAAGTTTGCTGCCATCGTTTGATTTCTTATTCTCTTCAAAGTGACTATATGCAGAAAACTTCATACTATCGTGTATACAAAACATTTGACAACGGTGGAGAACCATCGAAGTTCACCTTTAACAAGTTATTTAAATAAAATTATTGCTCACATTACACGGGTTTTGCTGGTAATTCTGGAAATCATTTATATTACTTGCGGAAATAAGTCCTTCACTAACCGGCTTTCTTGTTCACGTGCTCATAATTGTACGACTTTTCAAATTGTAATACTTTTGTAAACGATGCATCAGAGAACACTTTGACGGAACTAACAAACGTTTTACATTTGTTTCTGGTAAATTAACTCTTTTTGTATGTGTTAACAAAAAGTTAAAGAGACTATAACGCCCGCTACACTAATAATTTTTCATCAGTTAAACTTATAATTTTAGGTTCTTTTAATATGTAAATATTCATGTTCAGAAAATTAGCATTACCTGTACATTTCATCTCTATTGTATCCACTACTCATGAGAGTTCGTTGCACAGTTCAATGCGTGGAATCTGTAGCAGCGAGAAGGAAGCTCTGCTCCTGTACACAGTATACTTCATATATTATTTACCGTTCTTTACAATGAAGCTTTGTAGTGATACGTAATGAGAGATGGCAATAGACGCGAGGATGAACATGACAGTTATACGCCGCACGGCATGTTGCGCACAGACGAGACAAACTATGGCTTTCACTTTTAGTCACTGCAGTCCCAGTACATTCCGGCAGATGTTGGGCACATTAGAGTATCTAAATACATTATCAGAATAGCTTGTCAAGGAACACCCTAGAGGAAATCAGACAATGTTATTAAAAAATGTCCCTAAATAATGTATCCTGACGAATACTTATTACGAGACATCCAATCACAATCCGCTGAGTCATGCTGGGACACCATTTCCCATCAGTAGAGGGTCTATCACCGACGTGACCGATGCTTCTCGGCCACTGCGGTCACTGAACCAACTACACACTTATGATAGAGACTCTCCCTGAAGTATGGCTTCCAGCTCCAACCAAATTGTTCACCAGCAGATTCACTAACCTTCCGTGTGCTAAACCTTAATATGTTTGAGCGTTGTTTGTGTATAGACAAGAATTTCCCGTGTGCTAGACCGGAACAATTACGGGGAAAAGAGTGTCACACCTAGACTTTTGTTGAGGGGGTTAGTGACATCTAAAACGGGGTAGCCATTGTTAAGAAAATATGCCCGTTTATCATCATTTAATAGTAAATTTTTAACAAAATGTAATGAAAAGAGGCGGTCATGACACCGTGCCTTGCCCCCTCACCGCGGAGCACAACTGATGGAAGATAACGCCATCTTGACTATAACCTCACTGGCATCATCCTGTGCAGAGACATAAGCCTTCCGTGTTTTAAACCCTTAACAATTCTATTCAATGTGCCGCCGTCTTCACCATAATCTGTATGGCCCTCTTCCTGTTCGGGGACACAAGCCGCTCGTGTGCTAGACCATAACAATTTATACCTGGCATCGATCGAGGCGATGGTAAGCGACCTGACGGCGTTACAGTCTTCTCCTTCTTTGGAGGGAAAAACCTTTGTTGGGATGGCACCTGCGTGGACATACCACTTTGAACCATACCATACACCCACTTTGAACCCTTGGCTATCGAGACGACCGGCTTTATCGGCAAAACCAGCAGCCTCATGATCCACGACATCGGCCGACGGTTATCTGCCGCCTTTGGGGACCCTCGCAAACGTTCTAGCTGAAGCAGAGGCTAGGACAGGCTGTGCAATGTGGCAACGCTTTGAGTGTACAATTAGCTTGTAAGCCCATCAATTCGGGGAGGTATAGATCGGAACTATGTTAAAGTGTAGGGGGTAGGCCATTACTCCAGCAGCGCTGGAGGCGGTAGTAGTATGGTTGGATGCCACATTTTCTGTCGAGAGTTGGGGTCAGGGGTCTCCTTACTCTTTGGGGGCGTTAGGAAATAAATGATTGAGGCATCTTCCCGGGGCCTTCGTGACCCATTAGTACAAAAAAACGATATATTTCAGCAGGGCTGGAGGCGGTGGTAGTGTGAATGGACGGAGGCGGCATTAGTATGGATGGACGGAGGCGGTAGAAGTATGGTTGGATGCCACAACCTCTGGCGAGAGGGGGAGCCAGGGGTTTCACTGCATTTGGGGGCCTTAGGAAATAAATGGTGGAGCCGTTTTCCCAGGGCCTTCAGGCCCCATTTATTAAAAAAATACATTGAAGGTGCCTCTATCAATGACCATCATCTGGCCAAACTGACGAGTAGAAAGTGTCCCTTCAAGCTTTGGAGCAACGAAGCGTTGACGATGAAAGGAAAAGTAGACGCGAGCTGTTGCGTGGGTGTAAAGCTAGTGTATGCGTTTCGACGATTATGCCGCACACGAACAGTACAAGTTCACGTGGATGAGGTGGTGATGCCAGTGTTAGTGATGATGATTCCGCGTGAGTGTTTCTTTAGCACGGTAATCGCGCCCTACAGGGGAACCTATTATGACTCACGTTGACGCTTCGATGGAAATGTGGCTGAAATCCAATCCAATCAATTTAGCACGGTAAAGTTTAAACTAGAAGCACGACAGCTAGAGAGAAAAATTCATTTAAGATTTTGTTTGACCTGAGTGACGTCACCTTGGATAAAGGTCGGGCCTTTGCGTAACCCGACTGTTGCATAATATGGCCGGCATGACTGCGCAGGATCTGCCTTACTGCTTGGAGTCATATAAGGGGTCATGCAGCGTGACTAGACGATCCAGCCCGGCTTATGCAACTCGTTTGTTTCATTTCTTATGCCTACAGGAGTAGAACTGATTCTATTCTGGTGCCTACAGGAGTAGAACTGGTTCTATACTGGTGCCTACAGGAGTAGAACTGGTTCTATTCTGGTGCCTACAGGAGTAGAACTGGTTCTATTCTGGTGCCTACATGAGTTGAACTGGTTCTATTCTGGTGCCTACAGGAGTAGAACTGGTTCTATTCTGGTGCCTAAAGGAGTAGAACTGGTTCTATTCTGCTGCCTACAAGAGTAGAACTGGTTCTATTCTGGTGCCTGCAGGAGTAGAACTGGTTCTATTCTGGTGCTTGTAGGAGTAGAACTGGTTCTATTCTAGTGCCTACAGGAGTAGAACTGGTTGTATTCTAGTGCCTACAGGAGTAGAACTGGTCCTATTCTGGTGCCTGTAAGAGTAGAACTGGTTCTATTCTGGTGCCTACAGGAGAAGAACTGGTTCTATTCTGGTGCCTACAGGAGAAGAACTGGTTTTATTCTGGTGCCTACAGGAGTAAAACTGGTTCTATTCTGGTGCCTACAGGAGAAGAACTGGTTCTATTCTGGTGCCTACAGGAGAAGAACTGGTTCTATTCAAGTGCCTACAGGAGTAAAACTGGTTCCATTCCCGGGTCCAACCGGAATACAACTGCTTCTATTCCTGGTGTCGACAGGGAGTAATCTGGTTTTATTCCTGTTGCCGACATTAGTCAAACAGATTCCATTCCTGACTGAAAACAGATTCCATTTCTGGTGCCGGGAGAGATCCAGCTGGTTCCATTCCATGTGTCGACGAAGGGTCGATTGGTGTCAACAGGAATAGAACAGGTTTCATTTCTGGTGTGAGGAGAATGCAATTGGTTCCACTCGTCTTTTCCAATTCTGGCTCCAAAAGGAATAGAACTGGTTCACTCCGGGTTCCATTCCTGTTGACAATTTAATTGGAACTGGTTCCATTCTCAGTACTTTCCCCACTGGTTTCTGAGACCAGCAGTCGCAAGACGCTTGGAAGTAAAATAGCTTCGGCATTATAGAGGGTATTGCATCTTCGGGGTACAGTGTTGCTTGGGGATGGTGTTGTTTGGGGATGGTGTTGTAGGGGGATAGTGTTGTAGGAGGATAGTGTTGTAGGGGGATAGTGTTTTAGAGGGATAGTGTTGTAGAGGGAGATGCCGTACCTTTCTTTTGTATTGATTATTACAACTCTTCAATAAACGGAAGCGGTGAATCGAGCTATTGTCGACACAAGGAATGGAACCAGTTGTATCCCTGCCGGCACCCCGGCTACCTTGC
>SDVV010043152.1:0-10276 GCA_016164225.1 Gammarus roeselii
ATATGTATATATATGTATAAATATATATTCAATGCAGTGTTCTCAGCCGACGCAATCGTTTGTCACGGGCGAAAGAATTAGGTTGTCTCTTGGAGGCGGTGTGTATATTTTCATGACTTAATAACGGCGATAAGGCTGTCTTTATGACCCCCGCTCTGACCAGCTGCGGCCACTAGCTGGCCGGCAGTCTCGTTGGTCGTGTATCCCTTGCATGAGATAGGAAAGAATGGGATGCCGAGTATCTGCTGGATGCTTGGGAGCTGGGCGCAGTGTTTACAGATTGGGGACAGATGCGGCTGCTTGAGAACTTAACATTCTTAATTGGAGGGCTAATTTAGTTGAGGAATTGTGAGGGAGTTGGAGGAAATTATTGATTTTGGGTGTGGGCTCAGTTTTTTGGAAAAAATTAAACAGATCTGGATGTTCGTGAGTTCGTTAAAATATTCTTTCGCTTTTTGTGAAACGTCGGAGGTATGAGAGGAAAATTAGTATTCAGCGGTGAAAAAATGGTAGTCAGAATATGTTGAAAGTTTTTCTGGGAAGTTGTAGGCGGTGGAAAAGTTGTTGACAGACAAAATAACTGATGACCGCTGGAATGAACTTGTTAGTTTGTTATTGAAGCTGCTAGAAAGTCTGGAAGGGCTTAGATTGAATAGAAGGGGATGACACGGACATAGAGTGGCCAACAGTGACTGGGCATGAGTAAAGGTCTCATGGGAAGCAGATGAGTGCAATGCTTTGAGGAGAGACTCTGTCAACATGCATGAGTAGGTTAATGCTAACACTTAAGACGCTTGCTCCATCTACTGGTGTTGATTTTATTTTCCTGTTGCATTTGCTTTCATCTCGTAACCGCTATTGAATGTCATTTCGAATAATTGTAAATTTTCTTTTGAAGATAAAGAAATCATAGTCCAAAAAGTGAAATCTCATCGAGCAAGAATCGAAAATGTCCACTCTTGTTATTAGAGAGGTGATCACGTTATATTGCTAATGAGTTGATGGTCCACTCGTGTTATGAGAGAGGTGATCACGTTATATTGCTAGTGAGTCGATGCTCCACTTGTGTTATGAGAGAGGTGATCACGTGATATTGTTAGTGACTCGATGGTCCACTCGTGTTATGAGAGAGGTGATCACGTGATATTGTTAGTGAGTCGATGGTCCACTCGTGTTATGAGAGAGGTGATCACGTGATATTGTTAGTGAGTCGATGGTCCACTCGTGTTATGAGAGAGGTGATCTCGTGATATTGTTAGTGAGTCGATTGTCGGAATTTTGATGTCACGTTAGCGGCCATTTTCTTTCGTTTCGCTGTGTAAACAAGACTGAGGAAGTTTGAAAAGATATAAAGGCATGCATTGAAGTGTGCATCGTCAATGTCTCAGGAGAAAAAAAAAGAAAAGAGCGGATGAAATAGTTCGTTTCTAGCATCGACAACTGACAAATTTAAAAATTTGCCATTTGATATCATTCATGAATTGACTCAAGCGTCAATCGTTCAAATCCTATTCCAATAGTGTTTTCAGCGTTAAAGAAAATAAGGTAAATGATTCAATAAATTATTGGAAAAATCTCACGCTGCTGCAATTTAAAATAAGTGTGTCCTTCCGGAGTCGGGCAATCCACTTAGGCTGGATTGTACAGCAATTAAAGCTGTTTGGCTCAGTGCAGGCCAGAATGAATGCATTGAGTGGTAACCTAGCAAAGGATATCCAGAGGGCAGCTCCTGCAATTTGTGGGGAAGTCAAGCGTAATTTGTGGGCAATTGAGTCACAGAAATGTTCACAGAACATGAGAGATACATAATTTTGAAGTGGGTTCAGTTTGTTTGATCATTAAGAATTATGGAGCTTTTGAATGGATCGGCTTCATGTCATCTATTCTTTTGCCTTCTCTGTACACCCTTCTCCTCCCCATCTCTCTCATACCGCCCTCATCGTACTTCATTCCTTTCCGCTACCTTCACTACCTTCCCTTCCTCAATCTTGCATCTTGCATAGTGCACCCTGTCTCTTTCTTTGCTTCGCCCTTTTTATAATCTGGGTTGGTGGGGAAGTTGTTTAGAAACGACAAAATGAAGCAAGTTTGCATGGCTGCCTAATTTATAATACCTTGCGAGTAAAAACTGCTTTTGTAATAATTGTCGGCAGGAGAAATGTGTATAAATAGTGAATAACATTCAAAAAGCCTGAAAAAGATACGGCGTCACAAAAGGAATATTGAAATGGTTTCTAATCCAGTCGAGGTCTGTGAATGTTTCAGAGAATAGTGAATGGAAGACATAACTGCCTAAGAGATTGGGTTGCATACCACGATTCTTTGATTAGTCAACTGCATGTAAAGATTTTTTAATTGTTAACCTTCACTCAGCGAATGTTTGAAAAGTCATCCGCAAACACTGACTATTTGAAAGCACACTGCGTGCTCAATAGTGTGACTAATCAGCGTCAATCGAGAAAAAAGATTGAATAGCTGACAACATGCATAAAATATTTGAATGGTTGGAAGCTGAGACGAAATTTCTGATTTGACGACTCCATTTACGGTAATTTTTTATGATTGCCCACAGTAAATCAATGTTCCAACACTCAAATGGATGTCCACATGCAAGGAATATTCAATTGCTCGACTTAATTGATTCAGTATTGCAGAGTCGGATGCACACTTGTGTGTTTAAGTGATTGACATCATCGAATTAGGGTTAGAATAGTTGTCAGAGTTTAGGGGATGATGTAATTGTCTACAAAAACATGCAATTAGTGTTTGAATTCTGAGCTGGGATCCAGTCTTGCTTATGAATTCGACAGCAAACACCGAATATCGTCAATAATTTATGACATGGTCGGAAACTTGAGATGATCGACAGCACTCATTCATTTTCATATTGATAACAGCATAAAAGTTATATATGAAAAGTTGTGAGATAACATACACTTTTTGAATAACTGTAATACTCGTGTTCTATCGCAACACATCATATAACAAAATTCTTTGTGAGTTTGTGTTAGGTATGTTTTTTTTTCTCAAAATATCATGTTAATTAAATTCCAGTACCAAGAAAAGATAGAAGAATAAAATCAGCTTCAGAGTCTGTTGGTGTACATTGCCGTTATAATTGTGTATCCATTTACCTTCTAAAATTGACTAGAGGAAGAACCTGTTTCTGTACGTCAATATTCTTTTTGACTTCATTTTTTTTTTGCTCAGTGCCGGGAAAACAAACCTACGATATCTTTCAGGTCGTCATTCTGCCAAGTCCTGTTTGATGTTTAACCCTCAGCATCAATAATTCAATAATTGAATAATAAACATGATTCCAATCATCCATCAGTGCAAATAAATGGCGCAATTTGGCGGAAACAAAAGAAAATTGACAAACTTTCCGTGTTGAGCAGGTTGAGATTGAATAATATTGATGTAACTGGAACAAATTGTTTTATCATTATGGGGTACAACAACATCGCTGTATGAATATCAATTGATAGAAACTCATTTAGAAAATGTTGAATAGACCTTCCCTAATTTATTGAATATTATGTTGTATCAAAAATTCGTTTGTTAAAAAATTTTGAGACGTTATTTATACAAGATAATCGTATTAATACCTTTTTCAAAACACTTATGTTACCTAAGAAACCATTAGGATGAGCTTCAACAATTGATGACTAAGGAAATAATCCGCAGTCATACGTTTGCACCACATTATGGTTATGTCATTGGAAACCACAACACAACCGTCCCTGTCTTACGAACCTGTTCCTTTTTTTCAAAAATATAATAAAAATTCACGACACAAAATCCCCAAACGATATCATTTACATTGACTTCCAAAAGGCTTATCATTAAGTTCCTCACAAGCGCCTAGTTAGTAAATTGCACAGCATCGGTATTCGCGGCGAGCTTGACAACGAGATAAAATGCTGGCTTAAGGACAGACGGCAGCGAGTCGTACATAATGGAGCTTCCTCCCCTGGGGTAATGTCGCAAGCGGCGTGCCTCAAGGATCCGTGTTAGGTCCAGTTCTCTTTACATTATTCATTAACGATTTCGATAGCAACGTACTCTTAAACATTAGCAAGCAAGAGGAAGAGTACAAACTGAACTAGAGTGTCAGCAGATAGAACTATACTCCAACAAAAAAAATTATCGGTCAGAAAAGTGGCAAATGAAATTTTATGTAGACAAATGTAAAGTTATGCACATAGGTCCTCATAACCTCAAACAGAAATATTCAATGTCCGGAAAGAAACTCATCCCTATCACCGAAGAGAGAGATTGAGGTGTCGTTATTAGAAACGGCTTAAAAAACAGCAAGCAATGTAACGATGCCGCCAAAAAAGGCAACAAAATGCTCGGTATGATATCCCTCACTATCTCGTACAAAAGCAAAAACAGTATGGTCAAATTATACAATGCATTTGTTAGACCGCATATCGAGTATTCCATTCAATTTTGGTCTCCATATCTTAGAAAAGATGTTATTAAATTAGAGAAGATTCAACGTAGAGCTACCAAACTCATCAATTCGCTGCGGAACAAATCGTTTGCAGACACAAAACCGTTAGGAAACGTCTCTCACTCGACATCCCGCGCAATTTCTTCACGTATAGAGTTGTCGAAGAATGGAACAAACTTCCAGCGGAGGTTGTAAATAACAATACAATAGAAACGTTCAAGTCTCGGCTCGATAAGTTCTACATAAATTGCCGATAAATAGATAACCGGTCCCCTTCTTGATGTCATGAAAAAACTAATGGCACATGCACATGAAGCTCTCATAGACGTTCTACTTCAGAACAAATCCCCTTGCTATCAAAAGGCAACCTAGTTTGAGCCAATAGGCCTGTTGTTGTCTCTCTACGTTTGTAAACACTTGAAATGAGCCCTGGTATAGAGACCTTTATGTACCAGAAACCTGATATACGGGGGTAGATGATTCCTTGAATGGGTAATGGAATTACATTTTTTTTGTGTGTGTGATCGCACCTGTAACACTCAAGGAGAATTATTGAGATATGTTGGATACATATTGTATTATTAGAGAATTACACAGACTTGTTTGCTTATTATGTCAAAACATTAGTGTTCATCAACCACACTAATGTGTATGGTTGCGATAGGTGATTAATAAACAAATAATGATTGCTATTATATTTTATTCACGGTGTTCGGCGTTGTCTCTGATGGTTTGTAACTACATAATACCAGTCAATTAGTAATTAGAGAAACCTTCAACATTCCTTCAAACCACCCTTGCTTTGCCTCCTTTTTCTCGCCCCCGTCTTCCCCAGGAGCGGGGTGCTGGACTCACCAAGACACCAACAATCTCACCCCCCATCCCCTTTTCTACCCCCAGTGTCTCCCAGCAGCGTTGTGCTGGATCCCCGCCTTACGGTAGCCGCGGGGGAGCGCCAGACCCTGGAGTGCCGTGCCATTGGCTCGTATCCTGAAGCCAACATCACGTGGACGCTGGACGGCAAGCCGCTGTCCTCCGCTGCTACCCAGGTGAGCCTCTAACATGGCACAGCTGACACAACAGCGGACGCTGGACGGCAAGCCGCTGTCCTCCGCTGCTACCCAGGTGAGCCTCTAACATGGCACAGCTGACACAACAGTGGACGCTGGACGGCAAGCCGCTGTCCTCCGCTGCTACCCAGGTGAGCCTCTAACATGGCACAGCTGACACAACAGTGGACGCTGGACGGCAAGCCGCTGTCCTCCGCTGCTACCCAGGTGAGCCTCTAACATGGCACAGCTGACACAACAGTGGACGCTGGACGGCAAGCCGCTGTCCTCCGCTGCTACCCAGGTGAGCCTCTAACATGGCACAGCTGACACAACAGTGGACGCTGGACGGCAAGCCGCTTTCCTCCGCTGCTACCCAGGTGAGCCTCTAACATGGCACAGCTGACACAACCTGTGGTCCCTGTCTGATTACTATCCTTTTATTGAACGAGAATTAAATGATGAAAATATTATTAGCCCTGAACATTGAAAAGGATTTATGGGATCTCATGGAATCATTCGAATAACTTCTTCAATGTACTTAATGATACACTATCACATCCGCGAATTGTAATCTTTTTCGACGCCAGGAAGTTTTGGTAAAGCTAAATTGCTGAATAAGGATATTCTCATCTCCCATGTTTGTTTTACCATCTTCTTCATTTCTGTTTAGAATACTCGAGTTTCGAAACTACAGACTACGAATTTGTAGAGGTGTAAGAGCCTCACACTAAGCCCGTGTCACTCATGTCATTTATTGCAGAATAGTGACATCCTAGCTTACACAGCATGACTATCGCACATGTTCATGATGAATGCCCGAAGGCGGGGAGAGAATGACGTATTACAGACCTCAACCCTTTAATTCCATAGATGCATAAATGCATGGATCTAATCTCTCTAGCGAGCCGCTTTGTGTTCTTCTACTGAACTTCAACTCTGATCATGGGCTATGCCTGTAATACAAGAAGTTTTGATCATTAAACTCCGAGAACTTTTAAACAAATTTGTACAAAAAAAATGCGGGGCTTGTCAAAAGGCTTATTCAACACTTGCATATTGTAAGCAAGGGACAAAAAAAAACGTGTAAATTAATACTCAATTCGTACACATATTTTGTGAATGTTCAGTTCTTACAAGACGAGTTGAATTGTCCGATTGAATTATTTGTATCGCTTCAAACAACAGCGGGGCAACATTGCTAATATTGCAAACAGCAGCGGACAATATTGCAAATGTTGCAAACAACAGCGGGCAATATTGCAAATATTGCAAACAACAGCGGGAAATACTGCAAATATTGCGAACAACATCGGGCAATATTTCAAATATTGTAAACAACAGCGGGCAATAGTGCAAATATTGCAAACAACAGCGGGCAATATTACAAATAATGTAAACAACAGCGGGCAATAATGCAAATATTGCAAACAACAGCGGGAAATACTGCAAATATTGCGAACAACATCGGGCAATATTTCAAATATTGTAAACAACATCGGGCAATATTTCAAATATTGTAAACAACAGCGGGCAATAGTGCAAATAATGCAAACAACAGCGGGCAATATTACAAATCACGGTCCCTTCCCAAATCAACAGTATCCGCTCATCAGGCCAGGATGCGGTGGCCTGAGTAATCAAAGAATTCTTCTTAGGCTAATGCCGCTTGTAATGATGTCCGGCAACGAAGCCCAGCTGGTGGTAGCCGACAATCGCCCCATGTAGGCAGAGGTTTCTGATGTTCGATTCTCGATCAGCTTTGTTGGTCGCGAGGAAGATAGGAAAAGAAGTTGCGGTGATCAAAATCGAAAGATACGATCTGACATGAAGATGGATGTCAATCCTTCTACTCGCCACAAATGATAATTTTGGCGGAAAACAGACAACTTGAATCAGGTGGATATCTAAATGGGGACAATATGATGCTATTCGTCAGAATAATTTTTTTTTTTTCTAGGACTTCCAGTTTGGTAGTACTCTGATTCTTTTCGAACTCTTGTTGCTTTGGATTGATAAATTTTGGTCTCCAGCAACCAGTTCAGGGAACAGGGTGCAATTCTCACTCAGGTCAAGAACTGGCCAATTGATCATGATCGATCGTCCTGATTATCCGGAAGTGCCCCTCGCTGACTTCACTTAGAAGGCTTTGCAGTTAATACTGATTAACTCTGAAAAAAATATATATCACATACAAACTCTATTCGATTATTGTTTTTCCTGTGGATTTCCGTATAAGCGACACAATAACTTACACAAAAAAGTGGTTTGTTTCAATTCAACGCCTGTCTCATGGTCACAAAAATTGTATACCTCAATCCACCGGCAGTAATTAATTTAATAAAAATTAATAATAATCTGCATGATCTCAATGAATATCTCAGTTATATGCTGGCCTATTAAAATCTGGGAATGATGTGCTTGACCAGATAAAATATGGTAGGGAAGTAGAAATAAATATCGCTTCACTGTTTGAAATCATGCACATGGGACTCACAATCTTAACCAGTGATAATATTTGTTTGATGATACATTACTAATCATAACTAAGTGTACTAACATTATTGAATATTTCTATTTTTACCATGAGCATAACGATCGCATAAGGTTGATCTTCTATACAATGATTCCATTACATTCCGCGTTGTTATATGAAGGTTATATTTTTACAAAATAATTAAATAAAGCAATTGACATTGATTTTAATATAGTCCGACCATGAACCTAAATAAATGATCACCGGCATCATCTGAAATATCGAGCTTTGTTAAAGGAGAATATTTCACCTTTAATTATGTGGCTCTAGTTTCCGCAAAAGTTCCGCACTTCAAATATGCTTTCATTTAAAAATAAACTCATTATTCCTGGGATGGAGATTATTTACTTCATCTATTTGAGAACCAATAACGGCGAATATATTTTCCCTTAGAACACATACAATTCAATATAGATGTTAGCATGCATGTTTAATCTTATTATTATTATAAAACAAAGACCATCATGATGTAATGACTTGGTCATCCTCCGATCTGAAATTACTGCAAAGTCGATCGAGTTCCGTCATTGCGCAGCGCAATTCGGACTCGATCACGTATGGGTAATTCCGCTCAGACAAAATGCGGTATTCCACAAAATGCCCATGCCACACATGTTTATGCTATGCTGGACATAATGTCAGTCATAAACGGAGCGTTCACAAAATTATTGTGTTTTTATGTAGGTATTCATTTATATAGAGGCCACTACACTTCCCACAATTTTCACCGACGGCTGCTGAAGCAACTGTCAACAACCTCCTTCCGTTATGAATTGAATATCAGTGGCAGGATGTCAAACGCTCTCCTATAAATACCATACGCAAAAATGAAACGTTTACATATTTCATACAAAACTTACTTATAATTAAAACAATTTACCCCCGAGGAAGTTTTCATTTGTTCAACATCACTATGCAATTACAATGGAATACTAAATGAATAAAAAAATGAGAAGCTTCCAAAGAGAAAAATATATTCCTGAGTAACTGAGTAGAAATTATTCACGTTCTCATTAAAACATGGGTAAAATGATTGCATATTTGACCTAAGAGGATTGCATATTTGAACGAATGGTTGTTGTTGACGAATCAATTTAGGAGGTGACTTCTTGGTGTCGGACATATAATTTTTCCAATATAAGCAATATAAGATTTCGTGCCGCTTCCTTGACCGACGCATAAGTTATCTCGGATCTGCTGAGTGAAGCTTAGGAAATGAGGCGGATGAAGATGCAACTCACAGTGTGATATAAATCTTGCCGCGTGCGTTAGGTTGCATAATAGTCGCTTGCTATATAATACGAAGTGTTCCAGGGAAATATTCAAGACATCACGCATAAATATGGATTATTATTCAAGAATTTACAATGGCGGTGACCTGGACAACGATCAGAAGACGCTGTCAATAAATCGGAAGCTACTTTAGTGTGATAAGCCGAAAATGATTACAGTCGAAAAATTATCCACTTAGATGCACTTGATATAAAATCTTTATTGGATGGAAAAATAGTCATATGAAGAAAGAATACTTCATAAGTAAGCAAAGATTGTCAAAGTGACAGCCCACATTCTTCTAGCAATACAAATTCGGCAAAATCAAGTACAATAACATCGAAATTTTATTGAAAATTTAACAATTGGCACCGGAGTGGAAGCGTTACGTCAAAAGTGACGTCCAATAGGTTTCAGTTTTGTAAGATTAAAAAAATGTAGGTAACCGATAAAGAAACCGCATGTAATAGTGCTTCAAATATATCTAATTTTTATGCTTTATTATTGTTGATGAAATGTACTTTGATGTGGACTTCTCAAATTACTACGACCGGTAACGAAGCATTCGAATTGACAGATGTCAAACGTGATGAGTTTGGCACGAACATTCAAGTGCAATTTCTACTAGGAAGGGACCTAATACTTCAATACTTTAAATTACTGCAGTGACCCGATGATGAAGATTTTCTTTGACCAGTTGTACGATATTTCTATCGGTTGAAATATTGAAATAATGAATTGGTCCTCTTCTGACCTGCCGGCACAAATCAGTCCTCACGTCTGACCTGATTGATGCCAACCGGTTGATTGTTGACGGATGCTTGTTTTTATAAGGTTGGTACTTAAAAGATGTCTCGAAATAGAGCACACTTAACAAAACGGCATAAATTTAAATCTTCAAAAATTGATTCGATGTTTTTACCATTAACATTTGTAGGGAATTTTAGGAATCAACTATAT
>SDVV010043153.1:0-10276 GCA_016164225.1 Gammarus roeselii
TGAAGACAGGTGAACGCACACTCACGATGACCAAGGATATCCTGTGGCAGTGAAGACAGGTGAACGCACACTCACGATGACCAAGGATATCCTGTGGCAGTGAAGACAGGTGAACGCACACTCACGATGGCCAAGGATATCCTGTGGCGGTAAAGACAGGTACGCACACTCACGATGACCAAGGATATCCCGTGGCACTGAATACAGGTGAACGCACACTCACGATGACCAAGGATATCCTGTGGCAGTGAAGACAGGTGAACGCACACTAACGATGGCCAAGGATATCCTGTGGCATTGAAGACAGGTAAACGCACACTCACGATGACCAAGGATATCTTGTGGCAGTGAAGACAGGTGAACGCACACTCACGATGACCAAGGATATCTTGTGGCAGTGAAGACAGGTGAACGCACACTCACGATGGCCAAGGATATCCTGTGGCATTGAAGACAGGTAAACGCACACTCACGATGACCAAGGATATCTTGTGGCATCGTAGACAGGTGAACGCACAAAATTCCCTATACGGAGAGGAGGGAGTTCTCAGACTTGACACACAGTGCCCGTAGAGAAGTTAGTAACAAACGGACTCTAATATTGAAAGATGGAGGCAGATTGTAATGTTTTATATCTACAACTTCAGTAGGAAATAAAGGGATCATTTTCGTAGGCGATCGATAATTATTACTTCAATTTATTCCACTGGAAACGAAGGGGCGGCTTGGGTGCCATGTCCCCTCCCGCTCTTAGAAAACTAATAATATAGATAACTATACTATTCAATTGAACTCAAAGGTACATATTTTGTTTCAAGTTTACTTTTAGGTTAAGTGCATGGTCTTCCCAGAGAAAATATCCTGGATGCGCCACAGCACAGACTTCAGTCTAAGACTGGACCGTAGCACGACACCATTTTTGGCCTATTTTTCTTTACTAGTTCACTAATACTGTTTGGGCGGCGGATCCTTATTAGTTAAAACGCTCTTGCATTCCTAAGATGTACCCTGCCCTAAAAAAGGGTGAACAGTATTGGCGTCATTACATGTAATAACTAAGCGGCGGAATACTTTGGAAGAGCCAAAACGACTGGGCGAAACGTTCAACACCTGACTCAATGCGGGATGTGAAGGGTCGGTAGTTACTGAAGAGACTCCGTAGTTCGAGCAGTGCCTTAGGAGTTGGTTAAGTGGTTAGGACGACAAATGGTGTAGGCTAGGCTCAGTTTGGAGTCCTAGCAGAACCTCCCCACGCTTAAAACAACAGCTCAGCAGCAGGGATGTTCTGATGTCACAAAACTGATTTTTAATACATCAGTTCGACCTGCACTCTTATTGTTACAACTGCCTCCTGAAACGAATATTTAGGAACTTCAAGAACCGAGATGGGCTAAAGTTTTGTGGTACCATCGCTTATCATCAGTACTTGAGCGCCTCACATGGGCATTGCTAGTTTAGAGAAACAATCACACGGACTTAGTTTGTTTAGAGAAACGATCACATGGACATAGTTTGTTTAGAGAAACGATCACATGGACATCGTTTATTTAGAGAAACAATCGCATGAACATTGTTTGCGTAGAGAAACGATCACATGAACATTGTTAATTTAGAAAAACGATCACATGGACATAGTTTAAAGAAACGATCACATGGGCGTTGTTAGTTTAGAGAAACGATCACATGGACTTAGTAATTTAGAGAAACAATCACATGGACATTGTTTTGTTCAGAGAAACGATCACATGGACATTGTTAGTTTAGAAAAACGATCACATGGACATTGTTAGTTTAGAAAAACGATCATATGGCCATTGTTTGCTTAGAAAAAGGACTGACGCAACTGCGAATCAGCGAAGAACACTGGAAGCGACACGTCGTCCATACACGGACTGCGACAAACTTACGTGTTGATGGTTTGAATGAGCAGTTTCTAGTACTATTTTCTAAAATTTCCACATCTACCGCGATTGAAAAAAAGAGGCTGAAAGGCTCGACGTGTTGGCACCATCTAAATGTCAGATGCACAACACTAACACTAGTGCTGTTGCCACACATGGTGTTTTGAAGGTTTTAACAATTTGCGTGGTCTATAAAATCGACATCGTATAACATTTCTACCTTTCAATAAATGGAATAGATTGAGAAAGAGTGAGTATTACAAGCTGGATTGCATCGAATGAAAAGTTAGATTTGAGCTCCGATATCTGCACTCTGGGGATGGAGCTTGCAACTGCAAGTCGAACCCTTTCCTTGCTGCTTTCTGTAGCGACTTTGCTCAGCAGCTTCTACAGATACTCTATTATCGTTTGCTGGCGTTTCTGGACAACGGATTCCCTGCATTCAATTGTGGCCAACTGTTAGGTCGGATGAGTTTTACTACGAACAGGATGGTGCTCCTGCTCACTGCTCAAACAAATATTTTGTATTTTTATCGAACAAATTTCTGGAGCGTGTAATCAGCCGTCGAACAAACTAACCTTGGCCCGCTCATAGCCCCGACTTCGGCCGCTTGACAACTGGTTTTGGGAAGATGGAATTTATTTTCTACGAATATCCGACAGAATTGAACAAGGATATGGTTCGACGTGCAGTTGCAAGCTTCATCCGAAGAGTTCAGATCTGGGCATACATGAATAAGTAATTTCGAAGACGTTTCTTTGTTGTTGTTGCTACCATTTGATGCTTTGAGCACACAAAGTCCACTCCTTTTCAATCCATTTCGTTGATGCAAAGTTTAAATTGTCATAGGCTGTCTATTTTATAAAAGCGTTGAAATTTTACCAATTTTATGAAGCGCCCGCAGCTATGCAAAATATGAACTCTCTACATAGATCGTCCAATGAACGGTCCATCATTTCTGTTCTTTACCTATTCAGAATGCAATTTGTGGTCTTATCAGAACTGATGATGCGCAATGAAATACACGAAATGTTTACACAATTTAGATCAGTTTTCAAAATATACATAAGTAACTATGTATTCAGTAGCCGTACAGGGCTTGTCCTCCACTTGGTTATGCTTTACAAATAAAGGTTAGGATTTTCTAAACACCAATCAATCGCTACGATGTACACAACAAACTAAGCCTAATGTCTAGTCCAGTTATTCGCACTTTCACAAGCCTACACACTCAAGCAAGTGGGCCCGTGCTGGCCACTATCTGGAGTAGGACACCAGAAGTGCCAAAAAAAAAGTTTTCTAAGGGTAGGTTTGATGCGAATTATTTTCTGATTTGTAGGCCGATTCATTCGATACAATGTTAATCAATATCAAAGATATCGTCTACTTTTTGTCTTTATCTTGCACTTGCATTTTTGTAGGTAAGATACTCAAGACCTGTCTGTAAGAGATAGAGTTTTGCCATTTATAACGGAAAAATTATCCATTCGGGAACGTCCATCTGATGAGCTAACTATAGCGAAAAGCACCGTAGATTGAGAATTTTACCCTTAACTTGAATTGTATTCCCCAAAATTCTTAATTGAAAACACATGAATATACACTAGCCTGCATTAAATTATTACTAATAATATATACGTTGAATTATTTTTCAGGAATTATGACATCCCCCCTTGCTGGGGGATTTCGGCGTGTCTGTATCTGTACATCGTGGCCGACCATCCGTCTCTTCATCAGTTTCCTTCCCCAAACGTAGAAGACAATGTAATAACAGTGTAGTCTGAAGAAATGATGAGTTACATTTCTACATAAAATATAGGAGCAACATAACATCCTCATACATGAGTAAACAAATAAACAGGGTCCTCATTGGAGAGTAGAGTGAACTTGTTTTTTGCAAATGTTGAGCACTACTTTCCTTTTAAAGTAGAACGGCAAAATGCCTCATAAGGTTCTACTCAGAGATGAGCGGGTGTTCTACTTCTTACATTGTTAACGAGTGAACAAGTGAATATGAATCACAATCGTCTCCGCACACTCATTCACCGACTCTTGAATGAAGTTTGGGGAACTATTAATGATTTGATTTGAGCCTCATTTCCACTAGAGCCTAAACGTGAGTCATAATAGGCTCCCCCGTAAGGCGTGTGGGGAGCTATTAGACATTGCGTATGATGAATACACGTGGTCTTACGTATAAAAAATAGGTCGATATATGGGGTGGTGCAGCGGTCGAGCCATCGAACGGGTGAGCAGGAATCATGTGGCCACGGGATCGATACCCAAGGAGGGAAGCTAGATACACCTGGTTGCAATTGTCCTCTCCGCTACCTTAGTGTCGACAGAGGTCGGCGATGCTGCACCGCACCAATATTATAGTGATAGCAATATTGAAAGATGGTTAAGAATGTTCACGCTGTATGCAATTGGAAGCAACACACCTTCAATAGAAGCACTACACTAAATGAAAATATCTTCTCTCCAACATAAATTGAAAATGCACGCCTCGTGTATGAACGCGGTAATGGAACAATAATAAAGGAAACATGATAGGAAAGTTGTAACTCATAGATAAAATGGCATGGGTCGCCGTATACGACGCTGTAAGCACCACATTAGGTGGCAAAGATCGATGCATACATACAACGTACACATACTGTTACAGCACACACCGTGGATACCGCGCACTGACCACTATACTGTTGCCAGCTGCAATGCACCATGCCTCTCTTTTGTTGATAGTTAGAGCTAACTCGCAGGACGGGGTGGGCGTAGTCTTCTCAGACGCATTGTCTGCCATGGTCCCCTCCCCAAGGGGGGTATCAGCCCACGCGCCACTGTGCAGCGCTGTAAACTTTACCGTCGATCTCTTATAATTCCAATTTTGCGCTTTTCTTTGAGGAATGAATGCAAATACCGACAACCGGAAAAGCTATTCATCACATAAATTATCTCAGGAAAATTCCTTTGAAGATTGATGAATTCATGATTGTAAAAAAAATCGCTTACAAGTTAGCAATGCGAACACCTTGCCAAATCAACGTAAAAATGGTGTTCATGATTTATCAACTCCACAGTCGAGGTCATGCTCCTATTTGATGGTTTCGTTCAACACGAGTTATGCTGGAGAGCTGCTTTTGAACAGCAATGAATGCCACCTGTCCCAGGTGCGCCGGGTTATTCAGGAAAAAAAAATGGAGCCCACGCAAAAGCTCGGCTCAAGACAGGATGCAGTTCAGAAGCATGGATACTGTCAGGAGAAGTATACAGCTGGCGTGTACTGTCGCAAAACGATACAGCTGATGGATGTGGGGGCTGATAGATTCCGCTGGTGGATGTGTTGGTTAAAGAATGATGCTGGCATAGCATAGGTGTAAAGGTAACAGCTGGTTGTTGAACGGGTTACGGATACTGCAGGTGGATTCGGTTGGATTAACGACTCGTCTATATCGGAGCTGGATACGATCCTTTGTGAGTTCCGCCGAAGGGTACGAGCAGTTGGTGGATGAGTGGCCTCCAAGATACAACTTGAGGATGAGTGGGATGCAAAATACAATTGGTGGATGAGTGGGCTACAAGACAACTTGTGATTGAGTGGGCTGCAAAATACAGCTGGTAAATGAGTGGGATACAAGATACAACTTGAGGATGAGTGGGCAACGGAATACAGCTGGTGGACGAGTGGGCTACAGGATGCAGCTGGTGAATGCGTGGGCTACATGATGCAGCTGGTCTGGTGGATGAGTGGGCTGCATGATACAACTTGTGTATGAGTGGGCTGCATGATACAACTTGTGTACGAGTGGGCTGCAAAATACAGCTGGTGGATAAGTGGGCAACAAGATAAAACTTGTGGATGAGTGGGCTACAGAATACAGCTGGTGGGCAAGTGGGCTACAGGGTGCAGCTGGTGGATGCGTAGGCTACAGGATGCAGCTGGTGGATGAACGGGCTGCAAAAGACAGCCGGGGGATGAGTGGGCTACAATAAACAACTTGTGGATGAGTGGGTTACAGAATACAGTTGGTGGAAAAGTGGGCTACATGATGCAGCTGGTGGATGCGTGGGCTACAGGATGCAACTGGTGGATGCGTGGGCTACAGGATGCAACTGATGGATGCGTGGGCTACAGGATGCAACTGATGGATGCGTGGGTTATAAGATACATCTTGTGGATGAGTAGGCTACAGAATACAGCTGGTGGACGAGTGGGCTACAGGATGCAGCTGGTGGATGCGTGGGCTACAGGATGTAGCTGATGGATGCGTGGGCCACAGGATGTAGCTGATGGATGAGTGGGCCACAGGATGCAGTAGGAAGACGTGTGGGTCACAGGATGCAGTTGGTGGACGTGTGGGCCACAGGATGCAATGGTTGGACGTGTGGGCTACAGGATGCAGTGGGTAGACGTGTGAGCCACAGGATGTAGCTATGGACGTATGGGCCACAGGATGTAACTTGTGGACGTGTGGGCCACAGGATGTAGCTGGTGGGCGTGTGGGCCACAGGATGTAGCTGGTAGGCGTGTGGGCCACAGGATGTAGCTGGTGGGCGTGTGGGCCACAGGATGTAGCTCGTAGACATGTGTGCTCATGGATGCAGCTAGTAGACGTGTGGGCCACAGGATGTAGCTGGTGGGCGTGTGGGCTACAGGATGCAGTGGGTAGACGAGTGAGCCACAGGATGTAGCTGTGGACGTATGGGCCACAGGATGTAACTTGTGGACGTGTGGGCCACATGATGTAGCTCGTAGACGTGTGTGCTCATGGATGCAGATAGTAGACGTGTGGGCCACAGGATGTAGCTAGTGGGCGTGTGGGCCACAGGATGTAGCTGGTGGGCGTGTGGGCCACAGGATGTAGCTGGTGGGCGTGTGGGCCACACAATGGACGTTTGGTGGACGTTTGGGCTCAAGGATGCAGATGGTGAAAACGATGGTTCAAGGATGCAGGTGGTGGATATGTGGGATTATATATGCATGTGGTGGACGTGTGGGCTAAAAGCTGCAAGTGGTGGACGTGTGGGTGAAAGGATGCATCTGGTGGACGTCTGGGCTAAAGGATGCAGCTGGTGGACGTGTGGACTCGAAGATGTAGTTGGTTGGCTTAATCCAATCGTCCACGCAGGTTGCCATGAGTGGAGCACTGCAGTACGAAACCGCAGAAGGCCTATTATCCATCACCGTCAGACAATAATGTAATAAAGAGAAAATACAGTTAAAAGCAGGCAATTATTCATATAACAAGGTCGCGGTCGGAAGAAGTGTTTTTTTAATTATTCCAGCTGGTTCTTTCCTCAGATAACATCATCAGATTACCTGTGATTATCGGCCAATGTCATCAATCAAAAATAACTAAGGCGACGGAAATCCTGGGGGAATTTTATAGTTCAGCGTTCAATGATGAAAAATGCAAAGAAATGTTTGCACGAGAGCGACCGACGATCAGGTCCGATGAAACGTTATCGAGGAGATACAGATAAAGACACTGGGCCGCATCCCCCAGGAAGGAGGGTGGCCAACGGCAGGCCGCACCTCACACCCTAATACGCTCACACTCACACAACTTAGCCCTTTTGTGCTAAAGGGTCCGGCCGGTACCCCCTCAACATACACTCTGGGTCACGAGTGCAGGCCGAGGATCCGTCGACAGTTTTCCGAGGATCCGCCTGCAGTCGACGGATCCTCGGACTGCAGTCCGAGGATCCGCCCGACAGGATTCACTGGTTTACCCCCGCCGCGTCATATTGGCCGCCAATGACGCGGCCAATGCGACCAATCTCCCTTCATCCATCCTTTCCATGTGCCCGAACCATCTCAGAACACGCGAATCCACTCGGTCCTCCAACTTCTTCACCATCCCTATTCTGTTTCGAACCACGTCGTTGATGATACGGTCTCTCAGCGTTACTCCAGCCATGCTCCTCAAACATTTCATCTCGAAAACATTCAGCCTTCTTCTCTCCTCTGCTTCCATCCCCCCCCCCAGCCTCAGCTCCGTAGAGCAGTTGGGACAACAACACCCTCATACAGCCCTCTCTTTGCTTCCATCCCCAACGTCCTACAGCTCATTACACTCTTTAGTGCCCCCAACACTTTACATCCCTCCTTCACTCGCGCCTTCACTTCAGTTTCTACTAGTTCAGTTATCTCCACATGGGAGCCCAGATACTTAAAACACTGAACTTCCTCTATGACCTCTCCATTTAGGATGACACTCATTTTGCTCGCATCGACAGTCCTCGAGCATCTCATTACTTTACTCTTAAGACGTTCACTCGAAGCTTCCTCTTCTCACACACTCTAGCAAACTCAGACACTAGCCTACATAGCTTTCTTCTCCGAATCCGCAACCAGGGCCGTATCATCAGCAAATAGCAACTGACTCAACTGCCAACTCCGCCCATTCGCTTCCAACAGTTCCAAGCCACGACCCAGCACACTCGCGTTCACCTCACTGACCACTAGATCCATATAGAGGTTGAACAGCCAGGGAGACATCACGCAGCCTAGTATCAGTCACACTTTCACTGTGAACCAATCACTCAACTCGCTCCCCACTCTGACACATGCTCGACTGAAAACATAGAAACTATGCACCGCTTTCAACAGATGTCCGCCCACTGCATACAAACGCAACACCCTCCACAGCGCTTCCCTGTCAATCCTGTCGTGTGCCTTCTCCAGATCCATGAAGGCCCAGACAGAACACATCCTTTCTTTGGCAAGGTACTTCTCACAGACCTGTCTCACAGCAAAAATCTGATCGGTACACCCTCTACCACTCCTAAAGCTGCACTGTTCCTCTCCAATTGCGCAGTCCGTACAGTCTCTAATCCTTTTGATCAGCACTCTCCCGTACAACTTACAAACCACACATAACAGACTGATACCTCTCGAGTTGCAGCATTCATTCTTATCTCCTTTGCCCTTATATAGCGGAACAATGCAGGCACTGCGCCACTCACTCGGTACCACGCCTGCCACAACACACAAGTTCAATAACCTCACCAACCATTCGACAATCGTTACCCTACCCTTCTTCAGGCAGTCGGTCGCAACGACATCCAAACCAGGGTCTTTCCCTACTTTCATCACGTCCACCGCCTCCTGCACCACTTCCCTGGTAATGTTCGCAACAAGTCTTTCTCCCAAAACTGGCATCCGAGCACCACCACCCACAGCAACAATGTCAGCCTCTCAGTCATCCTCGACATTCAAAACTCATCAAAATACTCGGCACTTAATCCATTTAATCGCCGAGCCAGAATATATCTAATTGAAGTCGTTAGTAACGAGGGTGTAAGTGTTGTTTGTACGCTGCTGTCAGTGTGAAGAGGCAGCACTACTTGAGCAGCAAATGATGAGTGCCAGCAGTATTGTTCATCAAGGTTATGGGGCGTCCACAGGCTTACAAGATGACGTCATGCAGAAAGGGTGACGATCTGCTGCAATGTCAGTAGGCCTAAGTACATTGATATTACAAGGGGACAATAGTGAACCTATTTCATTATTTTTTTTCTTTTCAAAACGATAGTTTTCAATTGGGTTTCACTTACAATGTCAGTAGATGAAACGAACATTGTTATCATTCACAAATCCAACGTCGCTCAAATTGAATTTAAATTAAAAGGTAAGGTTCATTACTACCAATTCATAAAGAACATGGCAGGTAAGTTATTGATTAGGATCTTCAATTATTATTTTTCTGCACATTTGATCGGAATTGGCAACTCACTATCAGCGAGACTGAACGAAATCCTCCCCGGATACCTTCACTCAATGATTAAGGTATGCCTTCACTCAATGACTGAGCTATCCCTTCACTCAAAGATTAAGGTATCGTTTTACTCAAAGATTAAGGTATTCCTTAACTCAAAGATTAAGGTATCCTTTCACTCAAAGATTAAGGTATCCCTTCACTCAAAGATCAAGGTATGCCTTCACTCAAAGATTAAGGTATGCCTTCACTCAAAGATTAAGGTATGCCTTCACTCAAAGATTAAGGTATCCCTTCACTCAAAGATCAAGGTATGCCTTCACTCAAAGATTAAGGTATGCCTTCACTCAAAGATTAAGGTATGCCTTCACTCAAAGATTAAGGTATCCCTTCACTCAAAGATCAAGGTATGCCTTCACTCAAAGATTAAGGTATGCCTTCACTCAAAGATTAAGGTATGCCTTCACTCAAAGATTAAGGTATCCCTTCACTCAAAGATCAAGGTATGCCTTCACTCAAAGATTAAGGTATGCCTTCACTCAAAGATTAAGGTATGCCTTCACTCAAAGATTAAGGTATCCCTTCACTCAAAGATCAAGGTATGCCTTCACTCAAAGATTAAGGTATGCCTTCACTCAAAGATTAAGGTATGCCTT
>SDVV010043154.1:0-10275 GCA_016164225.1 Gammarus roeselii
TATAGTTTGTCAAAAGATTCTATAGTTGAATTTACATCAAAGTTATTGCTAAGAATTCTGTTTAAGCTCTATTTAAAGAAGCTGAGTAACTGTTTATTATCGTATTTAAAAAAATTATCATTAAAGAAATGTGAGGAGAAGATGTGATGCTCATTATCCAGCTCGTGACAGAAGATGGGTGGAAACATTGTCAGCAGCATTAATATTTCCGGAAAAGGGTTAACCGTAGTTTTGCTTAGCTGTTACAAGGCTCCAGTTCGAACGTCTGTCGTACCCAAGTACGCGCAGATTCTAGCGTGGAATTTACAACTAATCTACTGCCGAGCATTTTGTTCAATTTTTAATCCAAGATGTTGAGTAACTGTTTATTATCGTATATGCAAAAAAAAATCCAATGAAGCAATGTGAGGAGAAGAGGTGATGGTCATCAACCGGTTTGTTTTAACGAAGATCAGTAGAAGCGTGGTCTACTCAGTGGAAACGGGTCTACAGTGTTAACAGTGAGTGGAAATATCTTATAAAAAAAGGGTGCTCACAGTCCTCGACCATATTGGAACTAACTTATTCCATCAAATCCATGTAATTGGTAGTGTTATTTTACTTTAAAAGTGGATTACTTTGTTAAATATAATCAAATAATGTGATTCGAGAACATGCAATTGAAATGTGAACTGAGGTTATGTCAGAACAGTACAACACAATCTACATCTCTTGCTTTGATCTCATAGGCAAACATGAACTGACGTGTTATGGGTTGTATCTTAATATAGCGATTTAATTGAATTGTATATGCATTCAGAACCCAGTTGAAAGGCCCGTTTCATCCCCATCTGTTGCAACATTTTAACGGGTATTGTGGACAAAATAGAGAACAGTTTTCCAAATTCTATTCGACAATTCGAGACAGCCTAGGCTCCACAGGAGTCGAAAATACATTCAAGATTTTTTTTTGTCACCAGAAATGACGTCAGATGCACTGGCGACTAATAAAGATTGAAGGAAGGTACCTAATGTCCTAATCTTATCTGTCTCCATCTCCATTTACCGCCAACTTTCATCATTCGTCCGTAAGCCAGCATTGTATCCAGTTTTTAAGCTCGCCTCGAATACCGATGCTGTGCAGTTTACTAATTAGGTGTTTGTAGGGGACTTTATAAAAGGCCTTTTGAAAGTCATGGTAAATGATATCGATTTGTGATCTTATTTTGTGGATTTCGATTATATTTCTGAAAAAGAGAAGCAGATTCGTAAGACATGAACGGTTGTGTCTAAAGTCATGCTGGGAGTCGCCAATCAATTTGTTTAATTGAAAGAATTCTGTTATTTTATCCGTTATCAAACTTTCCATCAACTTTCCAATGACTGAGGTGAGACTAATTGGACGGTAGTTGCCGAGACACTTTTTTGTCCCCTTTTTTAAAAATTGGAGTAACATTGGTCTTTTTTCCATTTAGAGTGGCAGGTGCCATATGTGAGAGATTGGGTGAAAATGTTTGATAACTGTTCGGCGATTTCGTTTCTAATCTCCTCTAGAATTCTGGGATGAATTTGGTCTAGACCTGAAGATTTTGTAACTTTCAATTTATCTATATATTTAATAACTTCGGCGGGGAAAAAGTTCACTGTGGTGAGAGCTTCAATTCGTTTTGCCGCTATGATATCCTCAGGATTAGGAGGAATATCCTGATTCTCTAACGTAAATACAGAACAAAAGTATTCATTAAATAGAACACTCATTTTGGTGTCGTTCGTTTCTAGCTCACCAACATCGTTCTCGAGAGAACCTATTACAGATTTTGTTTTTTTTCCTCTCGAAATAAAACTAAAAAATTGTTTCGGATTAGTTTTGGCATTGGCAGCAATTTCATTTTCATAATCTTTCTTCTTACGTTTCAGGACCCTCTTTAGATCTCGTCTGCTAATGTTGTATTCATTTTTTGCTACGCCGTCATGTGGATGTCTCTGATTCATCGAATGTTTCGATTTCTTTCGTGATTGAAGGCGCTGCAATTCTCGTTTCAAGTACTTGGGCTGATCGACGGCTGTTTGCCTGTTTTTGCGCAAGATATGCTCCTGTTCAATATTTTCAAGTGCAGTCAAGAAATAGTTAAGCCATCAAAATTAGCTTATCTGAAGTTAGGGAATTTCTGCAGTTTTTTGATGTTTTTTACTCGAACTCTATCAAAAAAACGGATACAGTTGTGGTCACTAGTTTCGAATAGTTAGCCTACTTCGACGTTCTTGACATGAGAGCTGCTTGCACTAAATAGGAGATCAAGAATGTTGCTAGCTCTTGTAGGTGTCTTCACCATTTGGGTCATGGACTTATCGTCTGCAAAATCAATCAGACGTTAGCCGGTGGCGGTGCATTTGTCTGTTTCCCAATCAATGTCGGGGATATTGAAGTCGCCAAGCACAATACTGTGTTGTGTTGTGACAACATCGACGAGGGTGTTGTAAAGTTCGAAATCATCTGCAACCTTGCTTTTAAGGGGGGCGATGGACGAGAGTTATTTGACATTATATATGTTAACCGACCACTTGGATTGAAACTATGTCGTGCCTGTTGTTTGGAATGGTGACTCCTAATATTCGCAGTGTTTTTCACGAGAAACAGCACTTCTCCGCCCTCTCGGCCTTGTCTATCTGTGTGACATGGTGAGTAACCGGGATGAGGAAATCCGCCTAAATAATGCCTGGTGCTCAATTTCATTAACGATTCCGTGATCGCTACTATGTCGATACTTTCATTCATTGCATGGATACCCAATTCTTCGATTTTGTCTCTTTACTGAAGCTTCTAGCGTTTACGTAGAAACATTTGAGAGTACCGTTAGTCACATTGACTTGATTTGCTTGACTTATTCTGCTTCTACTCTGAGATCTTGTGTCGGAGCAAATATTTTCGTTTTCGTTTACATGGGTTGTACTAGCGGAGCTGCGACTACTGCCTCTAACTCGGACTGGATTGATAACATGAACTTTTTTGCTAGGACCTGTGGTGGTGTTTTGATGTTCACTTGTATTTGTTGTGTATCTCGTGTTAAAACGGGCGGAGGTCGCAGTGTCGTTTCGTCGGGCACTACTGGCGGAGTTGTTGGTATGATATCGTTTACGGTTTTGACTTATTTCCGTTGACAAGTCCAGCGCCGATGTTTATAAGGATGTTTTTGATAGTTTCAAGTCCATACGGGTTAATGCGAGCCTTGTTGATGATTCTATTAAAGTCATAGTGATTTGGGTGAATCATCGTATCCCAATGATCCCAGGAAGATTTTCTGGGCTTTGCAGAAAGTTGCTAGGTGATTGTTAAGTAAAATCGTCTTGCTTAACTTGTATCTACTTTGGTTCGGATGGGGCAGGATGCCAGTGACATGGAGGTTCGCCTATGAAGGTTTGATGTTGTTTAGCATGGCTTCATACCTTTCCCATGTCAATTCCGTCTGCGACACGTTATAGCTTTGACTTGAATTTTAATTCGCTTAGATGAATGAATCCTTTTCTATTCGATTATGCCTTTGACCTCATAAATTTTTTAATCAGCTTTGCCGAGTATTTTCAGTTGAATTCTCCCTTTCACTGATTTGATTTGAAGGAGGTGACATTGTAATCACCACTCACAATAATTTCTTCTGTATTCTGAGAGTCCATTTCATCGGGCAATACATCGAATCGGTTAAGTGTATTGGGTCGAACGTGGTGAGATTGTGGTTCAACGTGTGTTGCATTGTCACTGCGTGGCTGCTTCCTACTAACTACAGTTGTGTACAGTGCTCGCTATCTTTGACTGATTTTTTTGTCGGTTAACTACGATCGTTTGTATCAGCGTCTAGAGCTGAAAGCTTCTTGGCGAACTCAGAGTCTAGGTGCAATTGGAGTTCTCTCGCATGACTTTGGGTTGCCTCGACAGTTTTTTGACTTCTGCTAATTCGCTATTTATAAGATCTTCAATTTCATGAAATTGTTTCAGCATGTTTTCCAATTTTAATTCAACAGCTAGCAATCGTGTATACGTGTTGACTGTTTCTGTTATGGATAAGCCATTATATGAGACTGTCTCTGTTTTGGATAAGCCATCGATGGCGTGACTGATTTTTGCTTTCAGTTGTTTGTTTTTCTCTGCCGCTCGTCTTGCATGCCCCATTTGAGGGACTGTTGCGCAAAGTCCTGGCAGAGCCCGTAGACCTTTTGCAATCCATTAGTTTGGAGGCGTACGAGGTGTGGCAGATGCCACATTCTAGCTTAGCCTGAAACATCGTGTACTGTTATAGAATTTGTCGGTGGAAAAATGGACCGATAGCTTGAGTTCTATTTCTTGTGATTTCTTGTAGACAGCAGATATGAATGCAATACCATAATTAGAGGCGGGTTGTGACGATTATGTCGACGATTCAAAAACGGAATTAAAACGGGAATAATACAAATTTGAATCGGATGCGCAAATCGTCAGATGGGCGTTAGCGCAAGGTTACTTCCTATTGAAGTTGTTAGTACATTCATGTAATACGTGATATTGAACAAGAATGAACCAGTCATACTCGGCCCAGTAAAAGTGTCAGAAAAGCCCCGCATCCAGCTGTGTGTTTTTACCACGATATAGTGCCTCATAGTTCCACTGGCAGCTGCTGAATACTGAATCAACTACACTAGATTGAGATCAGAATAATTTCACGAAAGCAGGTGTACAAATGAACGCAAGAAATTTCAAGAGTGAGAAAGCCGCTCACGTACAATATCGAAGAAAGTCTTATCGCGTGTCCGGAAACTCCATGGCTGAACATGAACCAAAAATTTCGCACACTCGTCCCTTGTGAGACACACGAAACAGAGGGCAGTGAAGAACCCTCAACCGATGCCCTTTCCACCACCCCTCCACTCCGCTGCTCTCCTTTCTCTCACCACATACTGCTGTCATTTAAAGGCAGACCGGGGCTTTACACCGCTCAGTCGAAAGACTCTTCTAGGCAGTGTTCGCGAAAGAATGTTAAAGTAATATTTGACATATTTGAAAGTAAATTGTTCAGAGTGTTTCCAAAGATACTCGTTCCTTCCATACCTCATGCAGCCCGTCATCCGTTCAGTGCTTTTATCTCCAACAGTTCCCACTGAAGTGTTGACCCCTCTTGAAATAAACATTACTAGCGGCATCAACGATCCTAGCGTCATCTGGCGGCATGAACGCTGCTAGCGTCATCTGGCGACATCAACGCTTTTAGCGTCAACTAGCGGCATCAACGCTGCTAGCGTCATCTGGTGACATCAACGCTCGTAGCGTCATCTGGCTGCATCAACGCTGCTAGCATCATCTGGCGGCATCAACGCTGCTAGCGTCATTTGGTGGCATCAACGCTGCTAGGGCAATCTGGTGGCATCAACGCTGCTAGCGTCATTTGGTGACATCAACGCTCCTAGCGTCACCTGGTGGCATCAACGCTGCTAGCGTCATTTGGTGACATCAACGCTTCTAGCGTCAACTGGTGGCATCAACGCTCCTAGCGTCAACTGGCGACATCAACCCTCCTAGCGTCATCTGGCTGCATCAACGCTGCTAGCGTCATCTGGTGGCATCAACGCTCCTAGCGTCATCTGGCGGCATCAACGCTCCTAGCGTCAACATATTTAAAAGTAAAATCAACGATCCTAGCGTCATCTGACCGCGTCAACGCTGCTAGCATCATCTGACGGCATTCAAGATATTACCATCATCTAGCGGCATCAACGCTCCTTAGGGACTTTTACGCCTGTATACACGTCTACACTGCGCATTCACGAGAGGGTGTTAAAGTAGTTACATGAGATATATTCTTTATTGACATATCATTATAAGTCATTAGGCAATAGTGAGTCCTGCTGCACTCCTCGTGTTTTGTGATCATACACCTGGTCATCAGGTTCTAGTGAATCTGTTTTAGTTTCAACTCGATGTGTGAACTGTTCACCTATCCATGGGTGTTACGTTTTACGGGAATTTGTGGTAACACGGTCGAATTTTGAAGTCTTGGTACATATCCGAGAGCTATTCTCGTCGGCCAGCGTTGAAGCATCTGGCAACCCTGTGCGTTTTGGCGCTCCACTTACAGTCTCCTTTTTGTTACTTGAAATCTCAATGTTATAAGTTATCAAATTTTTTATTACATCAAAGATAGGAAAATCAATCAATCTTCATTTACAGCGCGCGAGATAATGATCATAAGATGTCCGCGTGTGCAAGATGCTCGCCTAAATGCAACTTTTAGACCTATAAGTTCACGTTTTTGTGTGCCGCTGCACCACATGTATTAATTTCCATATCTCTCAATATCTCTAGTTTGAATAATCTCATACATTTTTAAACCCGTGCTACATTCCTGGTGAAATACCTCGCGGAAAATAAAGAATTTCACCCTCTAAATATTTATCAGCTGATAATCATCTTTAAAGAAATTTCATTGTCAGACCTTGATCAGTATAGCATTTTTTCCGTATGTGCTCTGTTTTTCTTAGGCGGAATGATGCCGGCAGTCTTTTTTAGATCATATCGCAGCTGTACAACGTACAAAAATAAATCCTAAATAATATTGAAAAAGCTTTACCTCGCGTTTCGAAAACTTGACGCAAGAACGCCAAAGCAAAACGTCACACCCTAACAAGAACGGGGCTGTGTACATTTTAGACTGACGTGTTCATACGTGCGTGCCTATCATCATCCCATGGTCATGAACGGCTACTGCTCTTTACCCTCGCCCCCGCCCCTTATTCCACTGCTCCTCCGATCACGTTGCGTCACATGCAGTCAATACTTGAACTGAATATCTCCATCTGAATATCTTCATTTGATCAGGAACCACCAATTTTGATCTTTCCTTTCTTGCGAACATATTCGTCGCTCATTCTTTTATGAATTAAAATTTTTATTCGTTGACTGCCTGCATATATATTTTTAGTTTACCTATTATGTAGTGTAACGGTAAAGAACAGGAGCACAGTTTGAACAATTTCACCGTGCTATATAAGTACTTGAAATATTTCGTGCCGAACCGCGATCTATTTTAAACTGTACTCCGGAAATGCAGCGTGACAGCGAATATAATGTATATGGAACTGCGACACGTTCAATAGATCGGTATTCATTCCTCGCGCATAAACATGATTTTTAGTTCATAACTCTGTAGATTAATTTGTATTAACGTAATACGTCATAATTTTGGCATTTAGAACTCATCGCATTTCCTCGAATAAATTACACAACATAGTACAAGCCTGAATTTTTTATGGACTGTAGATCACTCATTGAGTTTCTTTGACACAAATAAAATCGGCGACTGGCAAGCGATTCTTGGAGGCCATTCGCTTAATGGAAAATTGTGTTTATGTTTTCTTTACTACTTCACAAAACTTATTGTAAAATTTTCTTGAACAACTGTATATCGTTTCTTCCTAGGTCGCATTAACTAGCACACATACATGGCTCTAAGAAACAAATTGTAAATCGAACAGCTACTCTAATTAATATAATCTACGAGGGTTAGATTGTGCGAATCTGTTATACACGTCTGAGTAGATTACTTTTTGAGCGTTTTACCATTCATTCGTGTTTCGCTCAAAATTATTTTGTGTTAAATTTCCATTCGTATAAAATAATTTACTTTTTTCAATTATTTCCCGACAACCGTCAAAACCAAGGTAGCCAATCTCTTTTCCTGTTACTTCAAGATTATTTGTGAAAATTATCTACATTTCAGCTGCCGTTTTGGGCATACCTTATCTGAAACATTGTAGTTGTGTGCGGCTCCGACTAATGTGTACACATGTGCGCGCCCCTCTCCATCCCACGGTCATGAGTAGCTGATGCTGATCTCTACTTCCGCTCTCTTTTCCACTGCCTCTCCTCCCCTGTTAAGTTTAGGACTCATTCCGGTTCTTCAAGTAAATTGCACCGCTGTATAAACCTGCCGACCTTATGGACTTCTAATTAACCATTAGGTACTTCATACACTAAAAGAGATTGTTATATCGTTTCTGCCTATGTCTCATCAACCTTCGCAAATGGGAGGCTCTGAGGAACATTTGGTAGAGTGAACGACGACTCAAAAATTTCTAGTTGAGATAAACGATTATGAGTATTTCTTTCCGAATTTTCAAACTTACGCTACGACAAATTTCTTCATAGCCAGTCAATATTTATTATAATTTTTAGCTAAAATATTAGTCCCTCTTATCTGAATGATTTCTAAATATTAACAAAGTTTTGGATAATTTAAACAAATTTTTATAACCCAAAACCTAATTACTTGGTGCAATTTACTTCTACCAATAGAATAACATCTTGTACCTGCGTCTTCAGATTAAATTGATATCAAACAGCTTTGCGTAGGCTTAGTCAGCATTTATTGAAATTACTAGCTAGTTATTTGTCTCTGCCTCTTTTCTGAATATACTGTTTTTACAATTACAAAGAGTTCATAATGCTGGCATACAATTAAAAGCAAGTAGGAATGACGCGGTAAAATAGATTGGACCAAGATTGAAATAGCTTTGAATGATTGAACAAAGATTTATATGTGTTTGAACGATAATCAATACCCACATACGATTCTGCACAATATAACGTCACGGGTCCTCCTCATAACGCAGAGCCCTAAAATGATAAGCTAATAAGACGCTCTCTAAGCCCCTTCAACAACAAACCCTCTAAGTAGTCCACTTCACTGAGATTCAACCTTGAATTAAAGACATGTCGCCCCACAGCCACACTGCCAACAAAAGCAAACCCTGCTGCATGTGTTATAGTGAAACATGCGAGAAATGCTCATGTGCTAAGAATAACAGAGACTGCATATCATGCAAAAGCCAAAAATGCATCAGAACCAGCAAGCCTATAAACATAGAGCTGCCGCATTGCCCACTCACTCCGGTCGCAAGCGCATGTGCCCCAATACGCGATACAGAGAAGCCTACCTTCTCCCACGGGGTAGCTCATTCAGTGACAGATACTCACCCAACGCTGCTGAGCTCTCCAACTCTCACCCCTTGTACCTTTGAAACTGAGTCCATAACTCTCATTTCTTCCTCCGGATACAGAGCCTTTAAACGCCACATCAACAGAAAAATCCGCAACAGCAAAACCGGCTCACTGTGAAGCATCAGGCACCAGCACCGGGTCAACAGAAAATACCAAGGCCCCTAAGACAATACTCATTGATGATATCCTCATGAAAAATGTGCTAACGTCCGACCTGTCAGATGGATGCACTTTTGAAAAGATAAATATTATCGATTATGGTGCTCTGTTTAAAATCATTGAAAACGCAAATTCATTCAAAAATTACATTATTGTGCTCACGGACTACGTCGAAAATGAGGTAGTAGTCAAGATAACCACCGCAATTTTACCGAAAAACCAAAATGCTGAGACTTACATGGCAGAACCCCTCAATCTGAAAACAATGAAACAGAGGTGCCGTTTCATGAGTCTTTGTCACTCCTTGAGGCTCAAAGTTATCCCAACAGGCAAACTAAGAGACAAATCCACTGGTGCCCTCGACGAACGATTGTTTCATTCGGAGAATGCTAGCCTGAACAATAGTGGAATTATCAAATTCTTCAACACGCTAGCACGTTACGTTCCTCAGAGGGTTAAGGTATTGCCATCCCTATACTATAACAATGTCAGAAGCAAGCAATCATTACTCTGGTCTCATCCCTTCCTCTACTTCCCTCCATCATCTCGTATCATCACTCCATTACACGTCAGCAAAGGACATCTACTCGCAGACAACTCACATCCTAGATCCCTCTCATCACCCCCAAATTAAAATTCAAACTGAAAATCACCAATTAATGACTCCTTATCATCCCCACACAATTAGTTCCTATGCACCGCCTTTTCAACACGGTCGCAGCAATAGCGCCCCCTCAGCGCTTCCTCATTTCTTCTCCTACCCTCCTCGCTCACTCTACACTACTCACACAAATTCGTCCAACTATGCTTGCAGCACAGCCCCAATCCTCCCCTCTCGCTACCATTCCCTTACCTCAGCCAAAACTTCGACTCTACCTATTCCGCTAATCCCTCCCATGTATTACCCCCCTCCACCCATTCCTTCCTCCAGCTCCCACTCTCGTTACAATTCCCTACCCTCAACCCAAACTCCAACATTAACTATCCCGTCTATCCCTTTCATATATTACCCCCCTCCACCCGTTCTTTCCTCAAGCTCCCACTTTCGTTACCATTCCCTCTCCACAGCCCAAAATCCAACTTTACCTATCCCGCCAATCCCTCCTAAATATTAC
>SDVV010043155.1:0-10275 GCA_016164225.1 Gammarus roeselii
CCCCCCCCCCCCTCCCTCCGTCCGTTAACTGACTCGGGCACCAAACCAGTTCCGGTACCCTATGCTCCCGCCCCCCGTTTCTGCGCGAACCCCGTACGCTCGGAGAGTCAAAGTGCATGCATCGCGCCCTAAACCCCGACCGGCTCTTTTATTCCTATCTAATTCCTTCACATCCGCGTTTTGCACCTATACCTACTACTAAGGATACAGGTCTGAGCATTTCTGCTGTCATCTCATTAAGAGAAGCGGAAAACAAATTCTTAATAGCTGTTGACGTTTAGTTTTCATTTGCCGCTTCCCACATCGGTCATTCCCATTCACTATTGTGATGTCACAAATGAAATGCTCAGGCTGAACACCGACATCGTGTTTGCTCTTCGTTGAACCATGCTTTATTCTACTGTTGTTGCTAGGTTTCTATAATAGATATTGGCGGCATGATGGATTGAGTCTGAGCCAGATGATGTCAACTAGAGGTTTAGAATATGTGGTTCTCTATAAATGTTTGGAAATACTTTTTCAACGAAATCTTGTTTCGAACTAGACGGTTGAGATGACACGATTTGGGCGAGCTCGTACTCCGAAGATGTCTAAACTGATACTGTTGTGTTGGGACGAGATCCTTCCTGATCGTTATCAATATTGGTTATGATATCAATGACACTTATTGAGATTGATTGTGATAATAGGGAATGGTTGCACTAGTCGTGATTTTTGTTTCAATTATCTATAAAATAATCCTAAATAATCAATAATTTGAATTTAAAGCAAATTTATCTAAGCGCAATGTTCAGTTTTCTGTAAACAAATTAGAGTAACAGTTCACTAGAATAATAAGAACTGACAAACGGACAAATTTTGCTCCAATCTAATCCTATCAAAGAAATTAAAGGACTGAAATGACACAATAAACTAAATCCTCAAGATTTTTTTCCCATTTGAGACCGGACGATTGTAATTTAAGCACATTTAGCACTAACTGTCATTCAAATCAGTACTTAGAGATAACTCCAACACTATTCATTCGATGTGATACGCGTTGATAGGCACGAGATATGACAACTCGACAGATTAGACATGTTTGGATCACGCAGATGTAGATAACATTTGATTGGCAGGCACACTTGCAGAAGCTTGTCTACAGTTTGTATCAGTGCCGGATTTGGACGAGAGGAGGCCTCTGTGCAGTCGCCGTGAGGCGGCAAGGTCATCCACAGTTTAAGGCCTGGGCGTCGTTGGGATGACGTCACGCTCCGGGGCCTAGAGGAAAATGAGACAGAAACAAGAAATTCGACATTTTGTTCGGTGTAAACGTTCACGTAATGAGTCCATGAATGATATTTCGTCCCTACATAGTCATCAGCTTAGGGAAAATGCCTAATTGTTGATCTTAGATGTTAATATCTCCCTTTTATTAAATGCAAATGAATGTATCTGATAGCCCGTGTATAAGAGTATATCATCGCGCCTTCTCATAATGATTTCAAAACCCGTGTTCCTTTCAAAGTACACAATGAAATTACCGTAGGTTATGGACTGGTCATTAAATAAATATTTGCACCAGATGAAATATCAAATAAATTTTATAAACATTTAAAAAATCATTACCATTTACATATTACTATATCCCCTATTATATCTTAGCATATGTTCTTCCATGGTATTCCTCTGATGATTTTCAAGATGAAGCAATCAATTTGTCTCCAGTCGAACTAGTAGCACTATGCCAGGAAGTTATTACATCGTATTTAATGAAATGAATAATATTAGTCACAATTTAGATACTGAGAAGCAAAATACTTGATCATCTGTGCAGCACAACGTCATCAAAAGGCTTCAAACCACTCAACTGGAAAACTATTGACAATTCCAGTGAAACTGATGAACGCTCATTCCAGTGTGAGTGGGCGGAAAATATTGTATGATACACTTCAAAGACAATCTGTCTGCATTAATCCATTTATATAGTTCAATTTACGGACGACAGACATATCGGTACCAAAGAGTCAACATGCCTGCTATTTCGAAGCTGTTGAGCGAATGGGGCTACGTATTTCTGCATGCGGATAATGAGGTATCTTTGTTCCGTTGCAAAATATACACGTAAATATGTGATATTCACAGACCTAGAAGCCCTTCGGATTTGATTGTTTGTGCACTATCCTGATTCGCTTTACAAAAGACGAATAACTATACTTACAATTACTTTGCTTGTACGCAGACGTTTAGACGTCATGATCTAAATAGGAATTGAATAGGAGTGCAATACGAATTTCATTGATGATGCACACGTGTAAAACACGCGACGTGGAAACAACGACGTTCTCTCAAAAAGCCCTTGGAACAATTAAAGCATTCATCACACTTTATAAGCCCTTGGAACAATTAAAGCATTCATCACACTTTATTCGCATCTCTAATCCGCATACCATCGGCGGTGGCCTTGTAAAGGTTAATTAATGAAACGGTGTGGTGAATTTTGCTGAATCTTCTGTGGTGAAATTGCATTTAAAAAATATTTTGCCGTAGCAGCTATCAGGATTTTGAGTCAATGCTATTGCGGTTGAAACTTTCTTGGACCGAACGGTGGTTTCTCCGTCAATAACTTGTCATATTCATGCTGTAACTTTCCATTCCTCTCTGTTTCAAGCTGCAGCTGTTGCTCCAGTGTATCTCTTTGCTGGATCTTCTTTCTTCAGTACCTAGCCGTTGAACCACTGTTCACCTCTGGCTCGTGTGCCCTCTTGTCCTCTTCACTGAAATGGAAGAGGCTATTCTTAGAAGCCCAAGGTTGTTCTAAGAAGTAGAAATAACAACAACGTTCATAGTTTGTATTGAGAAAAGAGAGTGCAATTGAACTCTATTGACAGAACACCTGACGATATTGTTAGTGGCGTTAATAGGAAATGTGTTACGCAACAAACATAATGTAATAAAAAATATTCGAAATATACCTCATCGCTTTGGTCTCCTTCCGACACTAGTAGAATAAAGAAACCCGACGCTCTAGGTGGTTGTTCCCGACAGAGGGTTGGTGGATTTGCTTCAGCGCTGTATTGACTGGAATCGCTTTGAGAATGGGAACATCCTGGAATTGGATGCATTCCTTTCACAACTAAAAGATTTTCTTGAGCAGACGAAGCACCGAACTGAAGATAACTAAGCTGTTCTTTTAAATGCAATGGTCCTGTATTTTCAGGCTGGTCATTAAAGCTTAATAGTCTGGAATGAGCAGGGCACCATCGGTCAAGTGTAAATACGGGGAAAGAAAAGCTGGCCCCGTCGAGTGAGTGTTCTTGTGAGTTTGAAGTTGGCGGAAATGGTGCTGAATAATCTGTGTAGTACTCCGGAGGCAGTCAGTGCAGTCACTGTTTAGAGAGTAATTCTGACTTGGTATAACCAGATACTCTCCTCCAATTGGAGCAATATGTGATGAAGCTTCACCTTTCCAATCCCCGTAATGCCCTTCTGACGGAGTGTCAGCGTCGGTGTAACTTGCTGACGCAAACGCTGAGTATCCTTGAGCTCCGTGTTGGTGAGAATGACTCAAGGACGGGAAACTTCCTGAGTTTGAGTCCAAAATAATCATAAGCATTTGTCCATGTACTGCGGAAGTTCACATTCTTCTTCCAACGCCAGTTGTTCTTCGGTTCAAGAGCCACGTCATCCCCCAGAGGGATGAGACTACTTTGGATACTGTCGAATGGGTATCTCATGATGGGTAATATCACAGGATGGGCTTCCGCGGCCCTCGTTTAAATGGATGTAATCGTTTGCAAAGTGCAGATGCAGATTCATACTAAACATGTATGCGTTAAATGGGTTTCCACCAGGTTCCGTTCCTGTTCTTAAAAAAGCGTGCGATTAGCTTAAAATTTGAACAATCCACCCAACAAGTTGTTAGCACGTTTCCGCAACGTTCACTCTCCATAGCATTGCCAACGTCAACCACATGGGCCGATCCCGGCTTAACTATTGTCCTTGTTTCGCTTGTCACTCATTGCCATGAATAAATCACTCATACGCATTTCTGAGTCATAGTGTTGATAGCATTTTTATCTGGAATAACGCTCTGTAATGTTCCTGATTCACAGGCATCACTTTCAGACACCGACGAAATATTTAAGCCAATGTTTCCACAGACGCCATATCGTTGATACATGAAAAATATTATCCAGCCTGGCTTTAAAAAGTATTTTGTACTATTGGTTACCAACATTTCTTCAGGCGATTTAAGCCTAGTCTTTGAATGAGAACTTTAAAATTTCATGCATTTAAATGTAATGTCGATTATCTGGCTTCTCATTTTTTCAAAGTGAGACCTCAGGCGCCATCACACAGTCGTGACCGCATTCAACCGATAGCAATTGCAGGGCGATCGATCTGCTGATCTTGCTGGCTGCATCGTACAGCATTAGTTTCTTGTGATACCCCTGCGTGATCCATTATAGCGCAGAAGTTAGATAATCGACTTCATTTCCAGTGTATAAATAATTATTGATTTCAGTAGTGCTAAAATTGAAAAAATCGGCAATATATGAGTAACCTTTCATTGAGGTTCAGTGGCGGGAGGCCGTGGGTTGATGTTTGGTTCAATACGATTCAGGTTTGCCCTGGATGACTTTGGTCGAATGGAATGTTGTGATGACTGATGATGCGAGGAAACTTGTAATGTTAGCAGTACTTCCTTGCTGCTCTTTCGTTGTTGTTTGTTCGCTAGGTATAATAGCAATCCTGGAAGTAATGGACGTTTGTTATTCAAGACCGGTCGTGGTTTCCTTCATTGGTTATATAATATATTCTCTCCATGTCGCAGTTTCTTCTTGCATAGCCTTTTGCTAGTGTTATAGTTGCTTCATATTGGGCAAGTGACCCAAACTTGCAGAGTACGTTGTGCTATTATTTTCGAGTGTCATGATACATGGCGTCTGATTTTCTCAGTTAAACGTTGTGATACATTCTAAAAGGTTACTTAATTTGATTTGATAGGCTTAGCTCAGCATCAGGGTGTTTTTATAGTTTTTAACAATTTAAACTCTATAAAATCGACGTCATACGGCATTTAATACATTGAATTACTAAAATAGTCCTTAAATGAGTGAATTTTACATGTTATAGAGCATCGAATAACAAATTAAACTTCAGCTTCATAACGGGACTGATTCCTATTAGAGCGAATCTGAACCCTTCGGATGAAGCTTGCAGCCAGGGTACACCAGGGTACCCTGCTTGCAATCAGGGTACACCAGGGTACCCTGCTTGCAACTACACGCGAATTTTTTCCTTGCTAATTTCTGTCGCTTAGCAATTTTTTCAGATATTCAGAACTCAATATACTGATGAAGGGAAAATTCCTTTCTGTGCCATGACTCGATGAAACAAGGCATGGGCAGTAACCGTGAGCGTCTGACTGCCATCGATATTGTGGTTTTAAGACGGCGCAGCAGTTAGTTTCAAAAACTACCTAAATCACTCTATGGAAACTTTGCAGCCAGCTATTAGGTTGGAGGAATTTTACTATCAGCAGGAAGGGGCTCCTGCTCATTGATAAACGAGTGTCTCACATTTTTATCGGACAATTTTCTTGGACGAGTCATCAGCCGCCGAACAAAACAGCCTTAGCCCGCCGCTCATAGCCCCGATCTCAGCCCGCTCGAATTCTTGTTTTGGGCAGAGATGGAATTAATCATGAACGTAACAAAACTCATGACAGAAATGAGCAAGGAAAAATTTCGACGTGAAGTTGCGAGCTTCACCCGAAGGATTTAGGTTCTAACTCATGAATTGGTCGCCATTAGATACTGAAATGTATTTTTTAACATTTGCGTCATTAAAACATATCAAGCCCACACATTTTCAATCGATTCGAGTAATTCAAAGTTTAAAATTCCGTATGCTGTCGATTTCATTGAGCGTTTAAATTCTAAATGAAATTTTAGGATTACTACTACATGATCACCTCTTCTGAGCAGGTTCTCCAACACTTTTAGAACTCAATTAAGATCGATTCCAAGTTATTAATGAAACTTGGTTCACCTAGTCTACATTGTAAGGCGCAAGAGGATCCTAGAGAACGCAAACCTGGGGTCAGGTGGGTACCAATGACACTCAGAGTCTACAAATGAATGTCATTTTAACCTAGGCTTGATTGCACAACTGAATGGTCGTGAGTCATGACTTCTTAGTTTCCCACCAACCAACCCATTGAGGACTGTCGATCTGCTCCTCAGGGACAGGACCGTACTGTAATATAAACCGTAGGTGGATCTGTCAAAATACATTATGAACATTTCTAACTTTGGACTAACATTATAGATATGACTAATTATTATCTCTACAAGTAATTGACAACTAGCTTCCTACATCACAACTAACTACTCATCATGGAATAAATGTGTCAGGACTAGAAGACACCAGGACTTAAATCAATCTGAGCCAGGTGGCTAGATTGATGGCTAGAGAGCAGGGATTTTGGGGAATAGTAATTTCCGTAGTATATAGGTATATTACCAAATTAAACTGTACAATAGAGTTCAAATATCAAAATCTATTATGAATGAACCTTTATGAATTAAAAAAAATAAGATGATTTGTTTGGCCCTATATTTTTTTGAAAAGATTTTACTTGTTTGAGAACGAAGGTTTTCATCCTTCACATCTCGAATTCAGTCAGATCAAAAACTTGTGTCCAATGGTCTTCAATGAATACTTCCAAATCCGGGACTTTTAATCGTTTTTCCTAGAAATTCGAATCGGCAAGGAACTGCATTGAGAGTTTGTCGTGTTTAATTGGAAGTTTGTCGTGTTTACGAACTGCATTGGGAGTTTGTCGTGTTTAATTGGGAGTTTGTTGAGTTTACGAACTGCATTGGGAGTTTGTCGTGTTTAATTGGGAGTTTATCGTGTTTACGAACTGCATTGGGAGTTTTTCGTGTTTATTTTTCGAACCACAAGATCGGTTGATGGAGTCGTCATCAGCTCTTCAATCATTTGCATTTGTGTCGATAACTTTTATGAAAAATCCCGAGTGTCGAAAGGGTCTGCTTACGTGGTATTTTCGTGTAGCGATTATACACCAATCGTCTTATTTGATACGATTACATATTCAGAACTGCCTGCATGATCCATGTTCTGTCTCGTGTTGCTCACACAATCACAACCAAAAATGAAACTGTTCTGCTATCCCGTAGATAGCTTCAGCTAACAGTCCAAAACAGCCTCGAACGAAAGCTTGAATTTTCGTGAAGAAGTTACACAATCATGACCTTCAAAGGTTTTTACGGCATATTGTGCTGTTAATATAAATTGACCCTACTAGAGAGCAGATTCTTATAGAAACAGCAGATAAAGTATTCTTAAAATACGTATAACAATGTAATAGTTTCGCACTACGAAACAAATTCTGGCAGACGTTTGACTTTTGAATTGGAATAAATTATATATCTGTACGAATATTTTCAAAACAACTTCAATATTCGTTGCAGAACAGCCGTTCTTCTTTGGGTACATAAACTCTTTATCCAAACTACATTGCTAAGATACATTATGTTATACAGACCAGTTGAGAGGATAACATTGCAGGTTAATATGGATACAAATTACGCGTGCAGGAAATGTAACTCATCCAAAGCTGAATGAATCGTCCAAATTGGAATGACTCGCTCCGTGTGCTATAAAACCAATTGTGATCCGAGCGACTCATGTTGAATTTGACGGGCACTTCACGTAACGCGTGTAATTTTGTGGACAAATCCCACTTTGCCATTAATAAGTATGTTATTTTGAAGCTCGACAAGATTAATTCCAACTTGCATGAAAATTTTATTTTACCGAATCTTTGTCTTGTTTAACTCGAATGATACATATTCCTTCCATTTGTTCGGTTTTTGAGAATATTGTCCCACGAAGCAGAAGAGAAACAATCAAGGATTTTGGAATTATAGTGTCAGCAAAACGTACGATGGAGGATATGACGGTAGTGAACATGTTAGGACTTTTTTTTTTCCTTTTCAGGCAATTCTTGGCAAACTGACAGAGTTTAGTTTTTTTAATCATCTGATGAGTTGGGCAACGTCTTCGATGAACTGATTTGATACAAGCCAACAGTATGAGAAGCAAGATTGAAATCGGAAATATTAAGTGTTATTAAAAGAACAGTAAATTTCGTTAGGAGTAGATTAGATTAGATTAGAGTAAGGAAAGCAAACGAGCACAATTGCTCATGTCGAGTGTTTCTTTTGAAAGACGTGAAATAAACAATAAATAAATTATATTAGTTTCGTGACTGACCGGGAGTTTGAAAATTATTCCATTGTGTATGTTTCACATTCTGAAGTTTCCTATTTCGGTCCGACGGCATTTTGCTTTATAAAAGTGTATTGCTTAATCTGTGCTGTTTTTTGGTTGAAAATTAGACCAGAAGCAGCAGCAGCGCTGAGTATTTAGTTAAGCCATTAAATGTGTTCCTGATAGTGCACCCTGTTGTGTAATGCGCCATGGCCGAGTGCCTAATAGAAACATTTGCCAACACATCGACTCCCCCCGCCAGAAGCGTTGGTGAATTGTGGCAGGAAGTGTCAGGTACCGTCACATAACATAGATTCATTGCGGCAGGCAGTGTTAGGTACCGTCACATAACTTAGATTTACATCGGCAGGAAGTGTTAGGTACCGTCACATGACATAGATTAATTGCGGCAGGAAGTGTCAGGTACCGTCACATAACATAGATTTACATCGGCAGGAAGTGTTAGGTACCGTCACATAACATAGATTTACATCGGCAGGAAGTGTTAGGTACCGTCACATAACATAGATTTACATCGGCAGGAAGTGTTAGGTACCGTCACATAACATAGATTAATTGCAGCAGGAAGTGTCAGGTACCGTCACATAACATAGAATAATTGCGGCAGGAAGTGTTAGGTACCGTCACATAACATAGATTTACATCGGCAGAAAGTGTTAGGTACCGTTACATAACATAGATTTACATCGGCAGGAAGTGTTAGGTACCGTCACATAACATAGATTTACATCGGCAGGCAGTGTTAGGTACCGTCACATAACATAGATTTACATCTCTAAATACGCATGATGTTAGTACAACAACTACAGGTAATGTCTTACAGTACATGTTGATAACACTCATCGCATGCGGAGCGATCGATCAATGTTGTATGATTGATATACATTTGAAGGTCATGTTTCTGATCATCCATCCTTCCACAGAATATAGTTTTAGACTGAAAACTATTGTTGTTTATATTCATATTATACTATAGAATATGTACTGATAAAAAACAATTGTCGTGTACTAATTTTATTTTATTTTTTGCTCACCATATTGATTGAGTAATATATATTTCAACAAAGAGTATGCGACGAATTTTTTTGGAAAATGTCGTGCTGATGTGATTTATATCAAAGTTCACTTCAATTAGAATTAAAGCCAAGCAAATTCTTTTTGTTGTAACGTATCAATCATATAAACATACCTACGATACGGATTTATGGATTTAGGAATGTATGACGTTTTCTTCGTATTATCAAAAGTGCAACACTGATTATATGCACCAAGTTTTCGTCAGCTTATGCTGTTATGACGTAAACATTTGATATTTAAATGTATTTAATATCAACTCCATTTTTTAATGATATTTTTCATGGACACTCTCACTCTCCAATGTTCAGCATGTAAACTCAACAAAAAAGTTTCATTGAAGACTGATGAATCCAGAATAGCTTATCAACCGCTGTTCATACTGAGGACACGATTTTTTTTCTGGGCGTTGATATCCTCGCAATATTTTCGTCTTCTTGTATTCCAGTTCCATGTGGTTTACAATATTATGCAACGTATAGAAATGATCATCTCTTCTAAATTAATTTGTAGAGCGGATAGAAATAATCAAATGAGATATTGAGGGTGAAATTATTAATATAACATGTGCTAATCATAATGGCTGCTTTTAATTCGCTACCGCGAACATGATCATAAAGTCATTTTATTTCCTTTGACATTGATCATCAAAGTCACTGCCTCCAAAGTTGGTTTTAATACTTTTCATGATGACCATTTGCATTTGTTATGATCATGTTATATATTTAGAAATTTTTCAACTCACATTACTGTTTTACTGTTCTGGAGTTACAGTTTTATGCCTATTCTTACGGAAATGCAACTCGATGTACCTTTGTACATCTTTGACAGACGCACCTTGCATTATGTGAATGCGAGCATTCTGAAAAAAATAGTCGATTATAATGCATGTAT
>SDVV010043156.1:0-10275 GCA_016164225.1 Gammarus roeselii
TAGGTACATAAACTGGTAAAGATTGGTAAAAAAAAATCATGTGGATAGATTTGATAAGGAAAACGGTTAAATCAATGAAGAAATTACCTAACTTAAGTATGGAAACGGGGAAAAAATATGGGTTAAGATAGGGTAGGATGAGTTAGGTTTACGGCCATCATCACAAACTTCAGTGAAAAATGCTACAGTGGATCTGGTGAATGCTCAAATAAGAGAGATATTCTGAATTAGAACGCAGTCTCATAACAAAGCCTTTATTGAACAATAACTTCTAAGTGTCTAAAGTGCAAACGGATCACATATATTTATACAAGTACGACATGCAGGAATAAGCTCATAGTAAAGACGTGCAAGCGGATAACATAATTGAGATGAACATTAAATTATTGAACAAATTTAAAATTAACACTCTACATAAATCCGATAGAATAGATGTCCAAGATGACAATGAACCGGACCCAAATGCAGTGTCGAGAGGTAAAACCTACTAATGTTTTAGATCATTACATCCAATGAGGCTTTTTTTATACCCAACATTCCAAGAAATTAGGCGAATTTACATCGATTACTGATGTATTCCTACAATAGCCAATCAAAAACCTACAACAGCAACTATACAATAGCTAAATAAGATTCTCTACTCTACCCTAACCGATAATTATTAACTAATTTATTCGGTGTATCCTACCACACCCAGATGATAAATCCTACTCCAATATCCCACGTGATCTGGTTCATGATTCAACATATACTAACATAGCGGCCCTACCAAAAATATCTGGCATTTAACACTGAGTTGATGCGAATATTGTTATTCATACTACGATACCATTCAAACCTATAACAAATTTCTAGACCTTCCTGATGCTATGTCTCCAGCAGAACAAAAAATTCAAGCCCACTGTGTCATAACAACGAACTCTACAATGCTTTACTAGGTCTTTTCTCAGCAATCTACCACTGATATATAACAAATTTAGAGGTAACATCATCGAGTAAAGTCACATCCTGGATATAACCAAGAATCTATACACAGGTACAGTGGTCAAGAATGGGGCTGACATGAGTCTCAGAGAGTGTGTGGTCATAAAAAGCTAGGCTTCTGTTCACTGATGACCTAAGTAAATCACTACAACGATGAGCAGCTTGTCGCAAAAGCTCTCTAACAAGCCCATGGAACTTATGATCGACGTCTACAAAGCCATACATAATTCACAATGAACATGGATGAACTCCAAATAACAAACAAAGAATGTAAGCCACCTCAACACCAGGACACCTCCATCTAGTAAATCGTCTTTTAAACGTTACACTATACACTTGCTAGGGTTCAATTACGAAAATTTCCTAAGATGCAGTACGGTACACCTCCTAAACATACATTCCTACGATTATCGTGGAAAAGAAAACCTATAACAACAAAATATATCAAAATAGCTAAAAAGATTATCTACTCTGTTATAACTCACATTACAATGTGTAATACACTAGGGTATCCACCATAGTAAATCGGTTTACATATACAAATAGACATAAACAGAACGAGCTTTTGCCTAGGGGACTCTCTAACTCCTCCTAAATGTTGAAGAATGGTCCTACAATAAACATACAATACCCTAACAGCAAGACCAAGTTGGTAACAAATCGACTGTTCTATATCTATAGTAAACACGTCAAAATATTGTATCAGGATGAAAGAAGATATATAGAACACTAAAATTGAACAACATGTGATTAAATTAGACCTGAAATAGGTTTCTATATTGCAGATACAAACGTAATATATCCCGATATTGTATAAATAACCAACAGATTGCATTGAAGATGGAAATTCAACAGAGAACATACAAAACTGAAAAGACTTATACTCAAACTCACGAGTTATAACAAAGCAAGAAGATTAATTCTCTAGCATACCCAAAACATACATTAAAAAACGTGATGAACGAGAAAGAGCTTGCATGTAACCCAACAAACAAGTAATGTGAAAAAAATATACCAAAACATACGAGCGACATAACTGAAACCTATAGTAAATGATGTGGAATACTTCTACGTATAAACAGCATGGTACATGCAAAATCTGATAAAATTAGCCTCAACTGAGTCTGAACACAGGGTTAAATTAACATCTCTTTACCTAAAGTAACCACGGCTAAATCGTAACAGAATGTCATATATACATATAAAAATACCACAATGATGTAATAACCTACCAATCATGCCTGAAATAATGTGGAAGATGCAAACCCTAAATATCCTAAAATGCCTAAAACTGTATGAGATAACTGATCAAAATTCCGAAAACAATACAAATTCAACATGATTCAACCGATCATTACTATGTATACATAACACAATATATTAACTCACAATAAATCCTTATTTTTCTGGTACTCTCGCTACTGGAACACCGCGTCAATGGAACACCGATATATCTGGTTGAAAACCTGGATAATGCAATATGGGGTAGATAGAATCTCGTAACGAAGATAAAGCCTCCTAAGAAAAAATATACATTAACTCGCAAACTACCTGACTAATAATCCATACTATTCCTATAGATATTATATACATATGAAATAAATAGATGAAAAACACATAACATTGCCTAAAATTCAATATCAGGTTGGCACCATACAGGGTCGATCGCAGACTAAGGCTGCAAATTGAGTTTTAAAACGTGCCTACCCCACTGATCCTATAAAAGAATATATAGTGATAAATGAACAAAAACCGACAAAATATCCCAACCCCAACCGCTACGAATCCACCAATCAAGCATCGAATGAGTCAATTATACGCTTAAGTAGTTCTTCTCTAGGAATGATTCTGTCATCCGTAAATTTTGTATCTATTTTCTTTTATCTGATAGGTCACAAAGAAAAACGAATGAAGGAGTTACTGCAGGAGTAAGTACACCAGAGTTCTAATGGTACTGATTAATACAATCGAATAAAAATAACATTAAACTAATTGAATCTATGCAACAAGTAAAATTGATCAATATCGAATAACGTAGAAATGATATCAAGGTTGAAAAATTCATCATGAAGGTGTCCGTAAAGTGGGCTTTTTAATCTATAATACTACACATAAATTATTATTTAAAAAAATCTATAAATGTATGTTTTTCAATTCCCAAATAAACATTCAGAGGACACAGCATTGAAAATGCATCTATGCAATAAGACATGCAACGAAGTTGCAACACCCCCCAAGCATTGAAATGTTAATACCCTTACTGAATATACAACCTGTTAACATGTATAAGCTATCCGTCTGTCCACTCACTGACTCCCGTCCTACCCTACGCCACCCGCTCACTGTTTATGCGTGAACCCCCGTTCGTCCGCTTGTGAGTCAAAGGTTGCAGCATCGCGCACTACCCCGCCCACCGCTAATTAAGCCCTATCTAATTCCTTCACTATCTTGCGTTTCGCGGTCATATAAGCTACTGATAACCTGATCAAATTCAACTCATGGGCATAACCAGCATTCGTACATTTGCATATTTAGATTTTTGGAGAATTGATATTACTTAGACTGAATAATATGATTGGAAAGGGACGTTTTTTCATATAATTGCTTTCTGGTGATGGTTGACACCATCACCAGCAATCTTTGTGTTTCTGGAAACTGATGCACTGCCGCTCGGTCTTGCGATGTTGCCCAAACCTTGCCCCCGCTGACGGATCGTCGTGAGAGCAGAGATTCCGGCACCCAGACAAACAGTGGAGTGATGAGGATCAGGCTGCTACCGAGCACACAGTCTGTGAAGACAGTAGATCTACGGTACATAATATAAGAAAAATAACAATCTTCATCTAGTTGGCGTAATGACCGTCTCCCTTAGCTATGTCAGCTTGACAGTTATGCCGTTGCTGGCAGCTCTGCAGAGATCTTGACTGGTCCGGTAGGCTCTAACAAATTTGTCCAGCCTCGGCTTGAACCCGTCGACAAAGATGCCTCGATGTCTGGGATGCAGCGAGGCAGTGCATTGAAATAAAATGCAAATCTTACATGTGAATTGATTTGCGGCATTGCTACCATGTCTGTCTGCCATCGTCCCAAAACAGTTATTATTGATTGCATTATAAGATGCCAGCTGGTCCTTTCAACCTCATACCTGTTTAGAAGTAAATTTCAATTTGGAAAACTTTTTTGTCTCAGGTATGTGCTAGAAAATTTTTTTGCATGTGTTATACGAGTTTGCAACCTTTCAATTAATAATTTTATAATGCACATGATATATATGTTCTCATGAGCAATTCAGCAAAAAGTGAGAAGAAGTTCAACACAACGGCAGGAAACACATAAAAATGATGCGCACGAATACAGGAGTCGTTTGTCGGTGGCAATCATGTTCAAACTTCGTACTGCAAGGTAACGTTATGTTTAGATATTGATTTTGAAAGTTAGACTACAGGAGTCAATTTGCTAATTATATAATGCAATGTACGAATCAAACGGGTATAAGATTGGAAAAAATAGTATCAAAGAGCAAGAGTTGATCCACAGTACCCGAACACACAGTACCCGAACACACAGTACCTGAAAAAACAGTACCCGAACACACAGTACCCTAACACACAGTACTCAAACACACAGTACCCGAACACACATTACCCGAAAACACAGGACCCGAACACACAGTACCCTAACCCACAGAACTCGAACACACTACTCTAACAGACAGAACTCGAACACACAGTACCCGAACACACAGTACCCGAACACACAGTACCCGAACATACAGTGCCCGAATACATAGTAACCGAACACATAAAACCCGAACCCACCGTACCCGAACACACAGTACCCGAACACACAGTACCCGAACACACAGTACCCGAACACACAGTACCCAAACACACAATACCCGAACATACAGTACCCGAATACATGGTACCCACTCGCCGTGGCCGAGTGGTTAGCGTATCCGACTGCAGTGTCAGCCTCTGGTGCTGCATGTCGCGAGTTCGAGCCTCGGCAGGGACACGGCGGTCTTGTGGTGGGGAGATTGGGCTCCTCCCCCTCTGTGTCTGCCTAACCTAGCCACCCCCCTAACTAGGGGGAAACGGCTGTGTGTCTATACATACAATAGGTCCTCTTGAGAACGATAGTGGTGAGCTAGAAACCGATGGCCCTAACATGAGTGTCTTACTAAACCAATATTTATGTTCTCTATTTATGTTATAAAATCCGAGTTTTCCCACTCCCCAGGATATCATAGAAGAAAGACAAATTGAAGTGAAGCCCTCAGCACGGTAAGCTTTCCCCTGACGAAGTTGTAATACAATTAGATCTCCAGGTCGAGACCATGTTCATCCCAGAATACTGAAAGTGGACGACCAAGGCGTGTTGACCAAGATCAATTTCCTCCGGGACCAGTTGAGGCGAAGGAGACAAGTAGGACCTCATGACTGGTCGAACCGGCGTGTAGCAGGATCACCAGACGGGCCAAAAGAAGAAGGGTGAAGAGTTGGTAATAAATTCCCCGTGGACGCAGGCTGGTTAGGATACGGCAACGGTAAGCATGGTATTCAGAGCAGACTAAAAAGAAATTATGGACAGTTTCATCTGATGGGCAATGAGGGCAACATGGCGAGTCAGTCTGATGGATTCTGTGGAGGGCTTGATCTAAGGGAACAGTTCCAAGTTAGAATCATGCAAGAAGGGTTTCAAAAACTGCATCCCCTGCCAGGCCCAGGGGTGCATTAAGGGTTTGAGTGCACCCAGGGTTTGAGTGCACCCAGAGAATGCCTTACCTCGGATAGCAGCCCACCTGGCCTGCCAGTAAGTCCTGATGACAGAAGAGAATGTAGATCGGAGTTCAGATAGGTTAATCGTGAATAGGAAGGGAAGAGGCTGCAGCCAGTTTGGCTACGGCATCTGCCACCTCATTGCCAGATATTGAACAGTGAGCCGGTACCCACTGTAAGTGCACTTCACCAAGAGGGAAAAGGAGGAGATTACGGTGAACTATTTGAGCAATGAAACAATATGAAGAAAGCCTGGAAGATAAAAAGGGAGGACAAACTATCTGTGAAAATAACTGCAGGGAAAAAAGTAGGATGGGCGGAATGGAAATTAAGTGCCCGAAGAATGCCAAAAAGTTTGGCCACCTGGATCGTATGGTGAGAGTAGAGACGGAAGGAAAATTGAGGGTAAGACTATTAACAACTACACCATCTCCAACACCGGTAGCCAGTGCTATCATTACTGAGCCATCAGTAAAGATGGTAAGTTGGATAAAGATTGAAGTGGAACAAAAGTTAGCAAAGAGTGCTGGGGGACTACCCCCAACTGTTTCTATGATAGCAGTAGGAAAGGATGTGTGGATGATGAAAAAGGAGAGAAACCATGGCGGGAAAACAGAGAAGACTTCCTGAAGGATGGGAAGGAGAAGAGAACACTCATGGAAGTGGAATAGACCTGAAGCCCTGTAAAGTTACAGTGACCGACGGTGGCGACGAGTCAGGAAATAATCACGTCTCAGAAGAGCATGGAAAGGGCTATGAGCAGATCGAAAAAGAAGCGAAGAAGGAACTGCCCGCAGCGTTGCTCTCGATGCAGAGCAGGAGGCAGAAGCCCAGCCTCCCAATAAAGTGAGGTTAAAGTCGTTGAGCGCCAGGTGCTAACTAGGAGGCGAACAGCTGTGAAATGTACCACATCAAGTCTTGAGATGAGAGAAGGGGATGGAAAGAAGTACAGGGAAGCCCGTAGTCGGTCAGACAATCAATGTGGGCTTGGCAATAGACACGGAGTTTGCACCGGGAACCACCAAATCAGGAACCAGCTAAGACCTTGATGATGTTGATGCGATCCTGACCACGGAGGCTTAAGAAGTCAAGGAGCGGACGCCAGGTCAGGCGAGGGGAATCAAATATAATGCCAAGTTATTGTTGCTGCTTGGAGCAAGGGATGGGAGTGCCAGAAATATGAATGGGGGGCATGTGGCAACAGAGCGTTCAAGGGTAAAGAAAGATGTGCCACTGAGCAAACTTATTTAAAGCAGCTTGTAGAAGAACCTTTGCAGATGGAGCAGTGTCAGCAGTAACATACATCCTAGCACACTGTCGTCAGCGGCGGCGATAGTAGTAGGGAGATCAGACAGGAGAACATGAAAGAGAAGAGGTTAAATAATAGAGCCTTGAGGAACACCTGAGATGATAGAATGAGACTCAGAGGAAGCTGATGATACGGAAACGGAGAAGGTGAGGGCTCTAATAAAGCTTGACACACTACGCAGAAGTCAGCCTGAGACCCCGAGAGTGGCCAATGTGTAGAGAATATCTTGATAAGCGGCACGATCAAATGCACCAGAAAGGTCAAAGAAAATAGCAAAAAACTATCTGCTTGAAACGCAGAGCTAATTGAATGTTATGTTCAAAGAGAACGAGATCATCCATGGTACCATGGTGGTGGCGGAACCAAATTAGTGTAGTAGAAAGGAGTTATTCCTCTCAAAAACCAGGTGAGGCGAGCCACTAAAAGCCTCTCCATGAGTTAACCAACACAGGAGATGAGAGAGATGGGCCTGTAGGCCACCACAGTGGTGGAATCTTTGCCATGTTTCGGTACAGGAACAACTAAGGACGAGCGCCAGGTCAAGGGAACATCGGCAATGCGAAAGGATAGGTTAAAAATGATCAAATGAGTATGATGATTGGTTCATGGCAGGAGAACCAGGAGAAGAGTGGGAGGGGAGTTTAGGTGAAAGAAATCGTAACTTCGAGAGAGAAACGGTGATTAAGTGTTTTATCTGCATCATAGGTAAAAGTTGGTCATAAATGAAAGATGAATTGGGTTTAGCAAGCTGGTGCAGATTAGGAAGAGAGAGAGAGAAGTGAGACGTTAAGTCATTTGCATCCTCAGTAGATGCGAGGGGTGAAGGACCCAAAAAAAAAAGGAAACCCGAGGGAGGTCGCCCAAACACTCTCAGGAACATCTTTCAGATCTGGGCAGAAGGGGTACGATGAGTTATCCTGGATAGAAGAACATTTCAGTAGGCAGTCTTTTTAGCAGCAAGGGGTAAACAGCATCCACTGTGCACTTATTAAGAGCAGTCTTTTTTGCTGGGGTAGGGTAGCGTTGAAAAAGGCGGATGGCTTTTCGTCTATCACCGACATCCATCTCACTCACCTCACTCCATCATGGATTACCAGGACGACGAATAGCAGCAGACAATCTGAGAGAAAAATGCCTCTTGGCAGCCTCCAATACCACTGCTTCAAAGGAATCACAGATGCAGTTTCAGTATCTGCTCGTGCAATGTCCAAAGTAGCGAGCTCAGCAGCCCAAGCATCCCACGCAGAAAGAGACACATTTTCAAAATTCCACCTGGGACGGAAGGATAGACGTGGATTAGTGCGAGAAACAGAAGAGAGAAGAACAAAAAAGTGATCAATGCCAAGATTTGGCCCTTGAGGTACAAGAAGAGAGTGAAAGTGATGGGTTGCAATAAAAAGGTCAAGGTTGGACGAAAAGTCAGAAGGAGAATCCAATAGTTTTGGGAGGTTAGGAGGGAATAACATAAAAAGGTGGGCACTGTAGCACAGGATATTGAAAAGGACACTGCCAGTAGTATTACTGTAAGTTTTCAAGTGTTCCAGGATCGATGGTGGACATTGAAATCACCACAAATGATACCCTGTGGGCCCAACTGATCAAAATGATGTGAATTTTTGGTTGAGCAAAACATTTACAGGGGTTGTAAACAAGTAGAATTCGTGAAAAACAAGAATTTACCCCAATGTCAATAGCTTGAGTCTCAAGCACCCCAATGGCATAATCAGCAAGGGGAACAAACCTGTGCTTTGTATTGCTTGGAATGATAATTGCTAGTCTACCATATCCGTCAGGATAGTCTGCTCGATATACTCGGTACCAATTTAAGCGAAGATTCTGTGATGGGCGTAGGTGGGTCTCAGTTATACAAATGGCACTTGGATTTTTTTTTAGATAAATACTGCCTAAGCTTTACGCAGCAGTCTTCTCGCATTCCACTGAAGAAACTCAGTTTGAGGATGAGAGATCGATGGATCAGAGGCTATGAAGAGGAAAGGAAGGATGAGACTGACTGCAGAAGAGTCGAACAAATGGCAGCTGTGAGGGAATTGGTAGGCAGGCTAGAGAGAATCCAGCTCAGAAGTTTGTGAAAGAGAGATTTCATAGGAGAGAGAACAGAGGATTCAGGTGCAATAGGATTACCTGGAGAAATAGGTGTGTGAGTAGACATGGTTGGAGCACCAAAGGTTGAAGATGGGGAGGAACACCATTGAGATATTGTGCGCATTCTGGGGTTAGATGAGGTGGTGTTTTACGGATTGCAACGTTTTTTGTCGTCTTTTAAGCTGACGGGAGAGGACGTGCAGCAATTGAGGAAGGGGGGTGAGTATGAACAGAGAAATTAGGATGAGAGGTAGATGAGGCAACAGAGTTTGTAGAAAATTTTTGGCTTACATGCGCCAGAGTAGGGAAGTTGAAATTGGACAAAAGTGAAAGGTGAGGGCACAATAAGATGTAGAACTGGAGGAACTTTGGCTGGATCCAAGAAGAAATGCATAAGCCATGCATAAGCCATCACCTCTTTGGAGCTGACCACACTGCATCTTGGCAGCAATGGCTAGTGCTGCCCGCTAATATTTGCACCGGATTGAAGAACAAACTGTGGTGATATGTGGATGAGCGTAGTACATGGCACACCGGACTTTACGGCAGAAGGAGATAGCTCCATGGCCGTATCGTTGGCAACGGAAAAAGTGGGTAGGTGGCAGAATATGGCTGAGCTAGACTCAACAAAGAGACGAAGTGATGTTACCAATGAATACAATGGGTCATCAGTATTGAGGACATTACGGGCGAAAATTGTATGCACCGAGAGAATAGAGTTGGCAGAACAGGAAGGGCAAACAGTCAATTAAGCTTCAATGTGAAACTCTGAAAAAGAGGATAGATCTATACTGAACATCTTGCAAATCAAAGGTTACTTCTTCCATGTAGGGAGATTGGGTCTGAGGGACTCTGACGATATAATTAATTTTGTTGAGGAGGACAAATGATTTGGGAGCATTCTGGAAGGTGATTAACTCGTTTCAATTGATCTGCCGCTGATTATATACAGTGCACTTCTGGTTGCGTTCAAATGAGTTGGGCAGCAGGCAGGATAAGGCTGATCATTTTGGAAGACCATTGTTGAAGAAATTGAATGGGTGAGCCTTATGGTCCTTTCGTTGGATGAGACAGACTGATGGTGATGAGGATGCAAAC
>SDVV010043157.1:0-10275 GCA_016164225.1 Gammarus roeselii
GTTCCCTCTCGTGTCCTCGCACCTGCCTCCAGGTTCCCTCTCGTGTCCTCGCACCTGCCTCCAGGTTCCCTCTCGTGTCCTCGCACCTGCCTCCAGGTTCCCTCTCGTGTCCTCGCACCTGCCTCCAGGTTCCCTCTCGTGTCCTCGCACCTGCCTCCAACGCTCTAGCACAGTTTAATCCCACTGCCCCGCGTCCCAGTTTGCACTCTGGCAGTATTTGCGTCCAAGAACAAACAGTTTCTTCAAACCCTGCAAACAGTGTCTGGCGACGGTGGCTGTGCGGCTCTGTCTGTCCCCGGCAGTATCTAATTCAAACTTCTAATCGGTGTGACAGCCACGAATGTGTACGAGAGGCGAGCGCTGGCTAAGGTGGTGCCAGGGGATAAGGTGGTGGCAGTGGATGAGGTGGTGGCAGCGCTGGTGGCGGTTGGGGAAGGTTGCTGTTGGAAATAACATTTTGCGATGATTCTCAAAAAAAAAAAAACACAAGCCAGCACCTGAAAAGAAGGCCACGTACCAAAAATGTTGACTTGAGATCATCTCAGTTTTGCTTTATTAAGCCATCATTTTCCAACAACATCATTCCAACAACATCATTCCAACAACATCATTCCAACAACATCATCCAACATCATTTTCCAACGCGCAGATACCAATGCCGGACACAATTCCGACTGACCGGGATTGTGTAAATACCGGCAATATTTTAATCGCAGTTGTGTCAATGCCAGACTCAATGTTTCACCTGACATGATGGCAGTAATGCCGGGCCCGGAAGTCAACATATGGCAATGTTGGTGAAATTTGTCGAGGTGTGATTTAAACTTTTCGACTGTTTCTATCTGTACAAGTCCCCATGAAAGTTTGTTCCATTTTTCCACAACTCTACGTGTTGGAGAAGTTACGCGTTAAGTCGAGTTTAAAACGCGTAACAACGAATTTTAAACTATTATTTCTGTTCTCTCCGTTCGCTTCTAGAGCAAACAGGTTCGTTCGGTCGACGTTTTCCTTACCCTTCATAATCTTCCACACTTCGATCGTGTCACCTCTGACTGACGTTTTTCCAGCAAAGAAAAATCGAGTTCACGAAGTCTGTCTTCTTACGATTTATTGCGCCGCGAGAAGATAAGTTTGGTTGCTCTACGTTGAACTTTGTTTCATTAAATAAGGTGTTTCCGATGATTTGGAGTACAAAATTTGGCTGAGTTCTCAGGATGCGGACTAACAAATGCATTGTACAGCTTAAAAATGCTGCACTCGCTATTGTTCGAGATAGTACGGGTTATCAAACCTAGCATATTATTGTTTTCTTAACATTGTTGTTACATTGTTTGCAATTTACTTAGCCGTAAGTAATGATAACGACATAGAATATTCGTGCTTGTGGTTGTAATGCAATTTTCTCAAAATCTTGCATTTATCGACATTGAATTTCATTGGCCTGTTTTCTGGCCAATCGCCAATTTCAGTATGTTTGCATCAGCTCACACTCAGCTTACACTATTCCGCAACCTGCAGTTTCTCTGCAAACTTGCTAACGTTCGAAAACACGGTTGTGCTGAGATTCCTTTGGGTTTATTTTGATTGAAAGCTGTCATTCAAAAATCCCATCGACAGCATATCATCTAAATTGTCAAAGTCTATGGGCATTTTTTATAAATTAAATTAATTCCTCCCTCAATCTGTCCTTAAGCCCTTTATTTCACGTTGTTCCAGCCATTTTTAATTTACGGAAATAATGCCTGGTATGGAACAAACAAAAATAAAACATAGACAACTTTTATTCTACAGAAGAAAGCGGTCAGAGTTATAAATAGCCCCTTCCATTGAATTCTCAGACTAATCATCATCATCATTTTAAAGCCATGAATATCCTGATACTGGAAGATCAATATTGCCCTATACGCGTCCAAACCCTTTTACAGGAACATTGCACAAGAACTTTTCAATTCAATTAGCAAATTTTCGGATGTGCACGATGATTACACAAGAGATGCGAATAAGATTGTAATACCTTGTTATAGATGATCCAAAAAAAAATCCAGTATCCACTCCAATTGCGTTAAGGTTTGGAACTCGCTTACATCTGTTCACCGTCAGGATGATTTCCTATCAATCTTCAAGTCGAGACTGAAAAAGTTATGCTTATCATCTTACTAGACCATCAAGTATTTATTATCGCTTCATCATTTTCTCACCGTCTCTCAATTGTAACCTTGCTAGGAATAATTTGGAGTTTCATTCTTTCAATGTTAATATGACTCTCTTGTCAAATAGAGTCAGGTATTTAACTGTCCTTGTGTTTGATTACTGTTGGTGTCTAGCGTTAATAAATCATGATACATTTAATTTATAGATATTTTAGGATAGGTGAAATCGATAGGCTAGTACGTAAGGATCAGGTTGCCCCAGGTGCTCTAAATAGCTTAAATAGGGCCTTCAAGTGTTATAGTTGTATTGTTATAGTTTAATTGTTACCATGTTATATTATAGATGTAAATTTATATAACATGTAAACTGTACAAACTTGATGTAATAAATGTTTCAACTGTTTCTATATGTTGTTCTTAGAGCTGGAATGAAAACAGATCCTTGTGGCACGTCGTTTGTTACATTACCCCAAGGCGAGGAAGTTAAGTACGAGGAAGTTAAGTAGTTAAGTACGACTCGCTGTCGTCTGTCAGTGAGCCAGGATTTTATTCAGTTATTTAACCTTCATCGAATTATGATGTATGTGCAATATATTAGCTAAGCGTCTGTGAGAGACTATATCGAAAACTTTCAGTCGCACTAGTTTCATCAGACGGGAACGATTGCGTCTAAAACCGTGCTTGACCAACAGATTTTGTAATTTTTCCTTCATGCTGTGGGCGTCAATTTGTTATATCCTGTTAAATCCTGAGGACTTGGATTAGTGAAATTTTCTATCCTAAATACAGTGCGAAAGAAATTGTTTTAAATAATACTCATTTCACTGTTTTCAGTTTGTACTTCTCCACGGTCGTTCTCATGAGGACCCATGACAGATCTGTATTTCTTTGCTCCCAATATAACTAAAATTTATTTAGGATTAGTTTTGGCTTTCGCAGCAATTTTGTTTCGTAATCTTTATTTTTATGATTCAGGACCTTCTATAGCACTTTTCTGATAATTTTAAAAGAAGTTTTTGAAGTGTGTGACGTGTGCTTTGCTTTATTTTGCGACTGGAGATGCCGCAATTCATCTTTCTATTACTTGGGTTGTTTGAGTACTAATCGCCTGTTTTTCGCTGAATATGTTCAATTTCGATATTTTTTGGTGTAGTCAATTTTTTCTAGCGATAGCTTGACATCTTGCTCGAGGATTACATTCGCCGACGCTATTGACTCCCGTGAAACATTAAAATTAGCTTATCAAAAATCTGTCGAAGTTTATTGACGTTTTTATCTCGAGTTCTATCATGAAAGGGATGCAGGTATGGCCGCAACTTCCAAGTGATTGGCTCCGTTCAAAGTTCGTAACTTGAGAGTCGCTTGCACAAAAAGAATATCAGGGACATTTCTGCCTCATGTAGGTGTCATTATCATTTGAGTCATGAACGGATAGTATGCAGAATCAATCTGGCGCTGACCAGTGGCAGCACAATCGTCTGTTTCCCAATAAATGAAATAAATATTGATATCTCCAAGCAGAATACTGTTTTGTGTTGTGACGACATTGGTGAGAGCATTGTTTAGAGGGTATCATCTGCAACCGTGTTTTTGGACGGACGCAATACGGGTTATTCGACACTTTGTATAATTACGATTACTTGAATTGATACTGGGATGAGCTTGCTGCTAGAAAAACGAATACCACTACCACCACTACTAATAACAATAATAATTAGAATTTTATCAGCTTTGATGACAGCACTGGTGACGGTGGTGGCAGCTCTAGCTGAAGTGGTGACAGGGCCTGATGTGGTGGCCGCATAGGTGATGGTGGTGGCAGAATCTGAGGTGGTGACAACAGTGTTGGTAGTAGCAGCTTAGCTGGCGGTGGTGGGAGAACTGGTGGCAGTGGTGGCGGAGCTTAAGGTTGTGAAAGCACTCGTGACAGTACAGGTAACGGTGGTAGCACTATAGTAGGGGATGGTGGTAGGACTGGTAGTTTACAATGGCAAAAAGGCATCAACAGGTCTTTTGGCCGAAACTGAGGTGCTGGTATTGGCAGGTGGCAGTTCTGCCAGCTGTGGTTGCACTGACAACGGTGTCAGCATAGGACACAGCTCTGGCAGCGAATTTGGCAGCGCTGATAGCAGCGGGCCAGCTTTGGCAGTGGTGCAGGCAACTCTGGCAGCAAAGGCTGCTGCTCTGCCAGCGATGGTGGCAGCCCTGGCGTCAGCGTTGCCATCAGGGTAGCAATTGTCACCGTTGGTGGCCCCTTTGGCAGCAACTGGGATGAAGAAGGCACTAAGAATGTAATTATGTTTAGGCAAGAACAGTGTCGCGTTAGACATGCATTACATAAGACATGCATCCATCACGTAAGACATGCATCACGTAAGACACCCCCCACCCTCCCACGCTACAGGAGCATCAGAAACATAAAAAACGAGTTTCACGAAATGCAACAACTTCATCGTTTCACTTCACGAGCCGCGCAAATTGTGTGGATTTCCCCCATCGCTTATTAGAGCAACAATGCTAGAGTTATTATATCATCGAACAACATTTGTCGAGCCCTCTCTGCTACCATCAACAACTCTAAACAACGTCTAACGTCCATTCCAACATTCTAAAACGGCAACAAGGACATGAGCATTAGCATCAATAGTGACAACAGGGCCACCGTCTTTACTATTGCCGCCAACATCATCATAAGCGAGGACACTAACGGCACCACAAGAGGCCGACCGCTGTTGAGGGGCCAGTTGCTGCTGCAGGGGTGGATGGGACGGTATGCAGGGCCAGTGCTCATGTGCTCGGAAGCTGCAGTGGCGTGGAAACTCGTGCAGCTCAACTGCTTAGGTGCTCGAGCAGATGCAAAGGCTCAGATGGTCGGCAGGTGAAGTGGCCCAGATCTTCGGGCAGGTTCTCCGGTGCTCAGGCAGAAGTAGTGGCTCAGGTGCTCGGGCAAATTCAATAGCTCAGGTCCTCGAACAGATACTCAGCTGATCCGGCAGGTGCAGTGACCCAAGTGTTCGGGCAAGTGTATTGGCTCAGGTGGAATCGTTCATGTGCTGACAGGTGTACTGGCTCAGATGTTATGGTCATGTACAGTGAATTTTTGCTGGTGCATGCTCGCGTTAGCTCAGGTGCGCACTTGGCAGGTGGCTGTTCATCAACAGCTGGTGTTGTGAAAGTGTTCAGTGCTCTGTTTAAGATAACAATGGAGTGATTTTTTTATCAGATCTTATTCCCGTGCTATCATTGACTATTAAAATATGAACTGATTCATCTGTTGCTGCTATAAGCAATTGCAACAACATTTATCATAAATGGATCATTCCTACGTAATTGATCACGTTGATGATAACAAATAGTGAGCTAGACATCAACTTGTGGACATTGAACCGCCGCCCTGCAGTCTCAAAGCTTGGTCTACACGTCTGTTGCATAAGGTGCTGTCTTCAATAACACATTTTGCATCATGATATTAACCATGGAGCTCCAGGTATCATAATAACTATTATCACTATTGAATGATTCTTCGGTGATCTGGGCTTTATGCTAGACACACAAATAAGGGGATAGTCAGCCTTGAAGAGTGTTGGGCGACCTGTAGAGCAAAGGACTTGAACTTGAGTTAGTTTTAAAGAGTGTTAGGCGACCTGTAGAGCAAAGGACTTGCACTTGAGTCAGCTTTGAAGAGTGTTGGGCGACCTGTAGAGCAAAGGACTTGCACTTGATTTAGTTTTGAAGAGTGTTGGGCGACCTGTAGAGCAAAGGACTTGGACTTGAGTCAGCTTTGGAGAGTGTTGGGCGACTTGTAGAGCAAAGGATTTGGACTTGAATCAGTTTTGATGAGTGTTGGGCTACCTGTAGAGCAAAGGAATTAGACTTGAGTCAGCTTACAAGAGTGGTGGGCTACGTGTAAAGCAAAGGAATTGGACTTGAGTCAGCTTACAAGAGTGGTGGGCTACGTGTAAAGCAAAGGAATTGGACTTGAGTCAGCTTACAAGAGTGGTGGACTACGTGTAAAGCAAAGGAATTGGACTTGAGTCAGCTTACAAGAGTGGTGGACTACGTGTAAAGCAAAGGAATTGGACTTGAGTCAGCTTACAAGAGTGGTGGACTACGTGTAAAGCAAAGGAATTGGACTTGAGTCAGCTTACAAGAGTGGTGGACTACGTGTAAAGCAAAGGAATTGGACTTGAGTCAGCTTACAAGAGTGGTGGACTACGTGTAAAGCAAAGGAATTGGACTTGAGTCAGCTTACAAGAGTGGTGGACTACGTGTAAAGCAAAGGAATTGGACTTGAGTCAGCTTACAAGAGTGGTGGGCTACCTGTAAAGCAAAGGAATTGGACTTGAGTCACCTTTGAAGAGTGATGGACGACGCGTAGAGCAAAGGACTTGGACTTGAGTCGGCTTTGAAGAATGTTGGGCAACGTGTAGAGCAAAGGACTTTGACTTGAGGCAGCTTTGAAGAGTGTTGGGCAACGTGTAGAGAAAAGGATTTTGAACAGACCAATATGGGCTGTATTTATGTATAGGCGGGCATAGCTGCCATCGTATATAAATATTGTTGTGTAGCAATGAACCAGCAGGGCTCCTTTGTGTTCATGTGGAACCATGGATTAAATCATAGTGTAATTAGCTATCTGTTCGAGTGAAACCATTTAAATGATTACCAATTGCGTGAGCGTACTATACCTATGATGTTTTGAAGGAAAATGCGTGACCTTCAGTGGGGTCTATCTTGCTTCAAGTTCAATTGTCTCATCTCTATTACGGGGTTAGAACAGTCTTCCGGTATGCGTGAGTTCCCAAAGTGTTCGGAATACTATAGGAATATGAAGACAAATATCATACCGTGCGAGGGACAACGTGGTGCATGGGATAGGGGGGTGCATGGGATAATGGGGTGCATGGGATAATGAGGTACAAGTGATAATGTGGTGCATGGGATAATGTGGTACATGGGATAATGTGGTGCAGGGGATAATGTGATGCATGGGAACATGAGGTACATGTGATAATGAGGTGCATGGGATAATGTGGTGTATGAGATAATGTGGTGAAGCATCACCACATTACCACTGTGTCACTTAGATGTGATGCATCACCACATTACCACTGTGTCACTTAGATGTGATGCATCACCACATTACCACCGTGTCACTTAGATGTGATGCATCACCACATGACCACTGTGTCAGGGTACATTAACAACACAGTGTAAACCGGATAAATTATCACCTGCTGCTAATTTCATTGCAATGATTTTTACCTATGGCATTCTCCACTTCAGCGCTTGTGCTAGTGTCACTGGAGCCAACATGCTATTCGGTGTTCCGACATTTCTTTGTGAATTAAAGCGACTGTAGGTCATCATGCCGTGTTGTTCAGTAATCGCTGTAAGAACCAAAGAACTCACTCTGAAGTTTCATTTTTTAGGTATCCTAAATCTCTGACTTTAAGAATAGTGGTTTCTTGCAACAGGCCGTCAGGATATCTTCAATTTAAACAACGCCCGAATGTGCTCGGCTCATTTTGATGATAGTTTTTTTGAAACAGGCCTGAGAAACACCTTGCTTCCTCATTTATAAAACAATAGAAGAATATTAAAGCCCGATGCTGTCCCATCAAAAGGGTTACCGCATATGAGGTAACCCTTTTTCACCGGAGCCTCAACGTGATTCATAATAGGCTCCCCTGTAGGGCGCGAACGCGAAGCAGGAATTCGTACTGGCATGGACGCTCGCTCGCCCAATAAAATCACATTATATTCGTTTGCTCCTGCCGCTGTATATATAAATATTTGCGCCAACTCTGTCTATCGCAGAAAAAAGGCCTTCGAATGATTCGAACTGAAATTGCGCAAATAGTTACAACAATCGGTAATTGCAAAATGATGTCAGACTGGATTTCGTCATAAAATGCCTCTGATCTCCAAAGATTTACAATTATCTCCGCTGTCCGATGTACAAAAAGTTAAACATCGAAGTATTTACCCAAGAATCACAAACGAAAAGTAAACAAAGTTTCAGCTTGTCGTTTCAGCAATTTGAGGAAGAACAGTATTTTTACCTTTATAAACTGCTTTGCTCTAATCAATTAGTTTGTGTTTGCTCAAAAATTGTGACCAATATGAAATATTGAAGATCTCTTCTTCAAGATGATAGCTTACTTAAATATATAGATAAAAAAATACTCGAAAACTCAAAAATGCTGAGCTTAAAATGACTAGACTGGATATGCCAATATTAGCTGTATGGCTCCAATGACGTCACGGGCAGGTAGGGCGGGGCCATGACGTCCGACCACGTGATTCTGACGTCATGTCATAAATTATTCGGTCTACCCGTTGGTGTTAGTTTACCCAGCTACTTTGTCATTTAGATGTGAAGCATCACCACATTACCACTGTATCAATAAGATGTGACGCATCACCCCATTACCACTGTATCCCTTAGATGTGATGAATCATCCCACTACCACTGTATCACTTAGATGTGAAGCATCACCACATTACCACTGTGTCACTTCGATGTGATGCCTCACCACATTACCACTGTATTACTTAGATGTTAAGCATCACCACATTACCACTGTGTCACTTAGATGTGATGCATCACCACATTACCACTATCTCTTAGATGTGATGCATCACCACATTACCACTGTATCACTTAGATGTGATGCATCACCACATTACCACTGTATCACTCAAATGTGAAGAATCACCATATTACCACTATATCACTTAGATGTGATGCATCACCACATTACCACTGTATCACTCAGATGTGAAGAATCACCATATTACCACTGTATCACTTAGATGTGAAGCATCACCACATTACCACTGTGTTACTTAGATGTGAAGCATCACCACATTACCACTGTGTCACTTAGATGTGAAGCATCACCACACTACCACTGTATCACTTAGATGTGATGCATCACCATATTACCACAGTATCACTTAGATTTGATGCATCACCACATTACCACTGTATCACTTATATGTGATGCATCACCACATTACTACTGTATCACTTAGATGTGATGCATCACCACATTACCATTTAGTAGTGAGTAAGAATTATTTATTGTTATAACCTTTTCATGTTGTGCCGCTCAGTTTCGTTTGATTTTTTATCATCCATCAACTGAATTGAATTATCTTACTCATATTTCATGCAAATGTACAAACCCACGTGCTCTGGTTCATGCAATAACAGAGCTGAATTATTCAGTCCTCTAGTCCGGTATTTGTTTGCACGGCGATAGGTTGAAATGTATCGTTCAGAATCCTGTACTAACGAATGACGCAGGTTTGATATACAGTAAGTTAGTTGTCGTTTCAAGGTTAATCACAGTTACATCGACGGAATGATCATAGTTTGTTCATATATTAATACATGTTTCCCTATCTCATCTCATGACGAATGTTTTTCAGGCTCAAACAACTCTTACAAAACTTTGCCACAGCCTTCTACTATTCAACCAAAGAAGTATACGACTCTCCTGTTTTTTTAGATATGTTTTATTAGAAACAAACAGATATACTTTGCGCAGCAGACGGCCCCCGCAAGCACGGAATGTAGTCCCATGTTGCAGACCCCGAATAATTGAATTAGAATTATTACTGTGATTAAAATTATAGTACTGCTTGTGTCTAAAACTTGTTCTTCGAATCATGTGAGATGATATGCTGCATTGCTATCTTCTGATGTCAGCAGCATTGCTTAATGAAGTAATTAAGATCAGCCTGTCGTGGTCTCTCAATGCCATTGAGGCCCGCAAGCGTCCACCGAACTAATGAAGCAGCAATTGAGGCAGCCTATGAGCGTACATTCTGTCATCTGGGGAGTAACATAATAATTGAATCAACCTATGAGCAGACATTCTGTCATCTGGGGAGTAACATAATAATTGAAGCAACCAATGAGCAGACATTCTGTCATCTGGGAAGTAACATAATAATTGAAGCAACCTATGAGCAGACATTCTGTCATCTGGGGAGTAACATAATAATTGAAGAAACCTATGAGCAGACATTCTGTCATCTGGGGAGTAACATAATAATTGAAGCAACCTATGAGCAGACATTCTGTCATCTGGGGAGTAACATAATAATTGAA
>SDVV010043158.1:0-10275 GCA_016164225.1 Gammarus roeselii
ATATATAGTAAGGCGTAAGCAACGAACCACAAATAATAAATATGCACACTCGTGCGTAATGAAAAGGACCCCAACTCACAAAGAGGGGTCATAAGAACACAGGTTAGTTACATATCGTCTATACCTTCCCACTGATACATAGAAACGGTCCCATCCTAGAGTTGCTCTTTCTACTAGAAGATATCGCGAAATGATATCCCAACTGGCGTTACCTCTTTGAAACTAATGACCGAGGGAAGGTAACAAGTTACCCCTCGTAGATGTAGAAAATGAACAAGTAACGCTCACCCGGGGTCAGTGACCTTTGGTTCTGGGTCCTCGTGGAGGGTGAAGAAAGCTCCCTTGCGTCCGGCAAGGCCCGTTGAAGGAGTCGGCTAGAAAAACTTGACGAAGTTCGTCGAACAACTAAATATGACGATACGAATCGCTTGGAGAATGTCACTCGTTGTAGTCTCTGGGTCTATAGTAAAGATTGCTAACGAACTATGACGATACGAAGCACTTGGGGATTGTCACTCGTTGTAGACTCAGGGTCTATAAAAATTTCTAACTGGAGACTATGGTTTCTAACTGGAGACTATGGTTTCTAACTGGAGACTATGGTTTCTAACTGGAGACTATGGTTTCTAACTGGAGACTATGGTTTCTAACTGGAGACTACAGTTTTTGCAACACTTGGTGAGAAACTTGGCATCGGAGGGCTCTGGCAACTAACTCGACTGCAGGACGTTATATACGCGTATCCTCACATCTTGCTTCTATTCGATGTAACCTCGGGCTACTTGGTGACTGTCTTACATAGTCCAAACGTGACGTCATCGCCCGTCACTCACCCGGGAACAGGCCGGTGGCACTCCTCTAACCAACGACGCAGTCACACTAGGCTAGTAACACATATAAGTAACAAATAGGCTTAGGGCCAACATCCTATCGTTTACACGGCGACCAGGCTTCACGAGCTACCATCGTACTCTTACCATCTCTGCATCTCAACACCCGATGACCAGTTGATAAGGGATCGCTGGCCTAACCGTACGTAACAAAACAGTTCATTGCCAGCCTTTCGACCGTGCCTAATATGTCACACCTGACTCAAGCGAGAGCATTTCTATTCATGATTAAGACCCTCAGGCCTCCAGACTCTGGCGCGACGCTCGCCTGGTCAGTCCGTCTTGTTCCCCCCCCCCCCCCGAAGCCCTGAGTCTGCAGTTTCTCGACACAGGCGCCAGCCTGTCCGACAAACAAGTCGCTGTTTGTTCAAAACAACGGCCACCACCTCAGCGGTTTCTCAGATCGGACGGCGGCTTGCTGGTCACCCCTTGTCTGTATCTTTCAATCAGGATCCCGCAATCTGTATCCGGCGATCAGGATCCCGCTACACCTCCCCCTCGGACCTGGACTCGAGATGGTTGTCGTGGCCAGGCCGAAGCAAGCGGGTACTGGAGATGGATCAGATGGTGTTATCTGGTGCCATTAACACCCCAGTCTGAGTGTGGCTGTTCGTGACGGAGCGGATGCTGTCACGTTCGACCTCGCGGTCGCCGCGGGGCGTGACATGAGGTCGGGTAGGGGTTTGAGGTCTATCGGCGGGGTCGTGCCGGCCGGGCCCCTCATCAGTTTCCGGAGCAACTCGTCCTACCACGTCCACATCGGCCCGACAATCATACGTAGACATAAGTCCCATCGGGATCAGCGTGGACATGGGAGGTTTGTAGGACACAAAATTATTTAATGGGTACAAAGAAGGTCGATTAGGCGGAGGGGATGGGGCAGGGACACAGCTGGGTGTCTTGTAGGAAGAATGACAATTTTGTGGAAGAATCGCGTCAGACCGCCTGTACCGCCCACGACATTTACATACCACATAGCTAAATACCGTCAACACCAAGAGCATCGCCATTAGGGTAACCCCTCCTATGCTATATTTGTGGCGTTCTGTGTGAACCGTCGTCAGCACGTCGACTGTATCAGCCGTATTATTTAGGGCGGACTATACATTTGAGAGTTCCCTTAGGATGCTGTCTAGTATTGGCGTCGGCCCCGAAGTTGGCAACCGGATGCGGGGAATGGGAATCGGGACTAATCTCCTGTCGATCGAGGTGTGAACATGTCGTACCGTGGACACACTGAAAGAGGGTGCTGTTAATGAACAGGGGGTGTGTAATACATGTGTCCCCTTTAATTATATGTATTCGGGTACCTTTCCCTGATCATGACAGTCCAGCATTGCAAATTCCGGTCGGGGTATAAATAAGTAGTAATTCCTTCCCTACCGTCGAGTTAGCACACAGGTCAGGTTTGCGCGCTCCATCTCACTCACAATGAAGTTGTGAGGCATTTAACACGCCCTCTACTGAACAAGAAGGGTTTGCCTCTACACTCAGCTGTATTGTGGGTGAACATACATATTTGTCCTCCCTCACCGCACACCTCCCCAGATCAAGGTTCTCTACAAACGTCGTCCTGTCGTTCGTTATAGCCACGTTCTTGGCTAAGTTGCTAATCAAGTAAGTTTGATTTGTGTCCGAGTCTTCCACTGGAAACGTTTCCAGCGTGACCACGGACATCGCCTGCTTGGCAACAAAGGGTAGGAGTAGAGCATAAGTCTCGTCCTTCATCATTGGTTTTTAACTCAAGCATCGACAGTACGTTTGTAAAGTTCCCCTCGGAAAAAGCGTACGGAACGAGTAGGCGTCCCTAAATAAAGTTATCCCTTCATCTGTAAGTGCTCTTAATTGATCGTATCCAAAATTTCTGGCACTACTCCCAACCTCATAAGAGCAGCCTTATCATGGGCGTCCATGGACACTAGGAGAAGGCACTGAATCCCCTCCCGAAGATTCATGACGTCGTTGGTGACGGCTACATACAGGTCCAACTCACTGAGTTTTTGGTGGAACCTCTCGAGCACCGTCTGAGCCGCCGCGGCCTGATCAACAAGTGTGGTAAGAGTAGCTTGGACATGATGAAAGTTTACGTTAATCTTTTGGATGGAAGTTATCACACCCTGGTTCGCATCTGCGAATTTCTCCTTGAAATCTTCAATGTCCTTCTCCGTTGCCACTCCCAGCACAGATTTTAACAGGTCACCGCCAATATTCAGCAACCCTCGCCTCCACCTAACAACACTTCTAGTCTCTTCCCCCTCTGCGGTTACACTACTTGACATAGACGTCGGCCTTGTTTCTCCCTTCGTTGCATTTGCCATTCCCGCCCTAGCACGGCCCAACTTTCTCCTCCAATCTCGCTCCAACGCACGTAGCGAAAGAGTGTTTAGGAGGCGTAATACCTCTTGGCCCGCGCGTGTCAGCAACACCCGGAAATGGTATGACATTGCCTGGATTGCATCAAGAACCGCCGCCTGATGGGCCTGGGTCATCGACACCAATCCCAACGCGTCGGCCAATTGTACGGCCCTCTCGAACAGCTCAGCTGCTGACCGTGCGACGAAGGACTTCGTGTGGTACTCCAGTCGCACGACCAGCTGCCTTTGCACGAAGGTCACGATACCGCCAGCCGAGGCGATCACTTCATTTCCCGGCACATGCACTTCATCGTCAGCCCCTCGGTACTTCCCCGGCTTGGAGCGTCGGGCGCCCCAACAGGGAACACTAGAAGCAGCAGAGGCATGAGTTGTAGGGTCAAGATTTCGCCGACAAAAAAATGTTGTCTTAATTCTACTTGTACACTAGAAACAATGATATGGGAAATAAAAATATTATTCTAACAGATGCTGGTTATACTATTTACAAGACCGCCTTACATTTTTCTTCAACGGAGAGAAACGTGTTTGTCGTGTCGTCTGGAATTCGCCGTGAAACGAGTAACAATTGGTTCACGTGCGAGTGGAGGCCAATCCATGGCTTCCACTACTGGCACATCTACCCCTACAAGGGTATCCTGAACTGCAAGAGATTTGAGAACAGGTGTTCCCTCCTCCCCGCTTTCAACTCCCTCGGTTGGTTTGTCTAACCCCTCACATGCGTACTCCAGTAACATCGGCGAGGGCGCCGCACGCGAGGTAGGCCACAAGGCAAAATGTCGTCTAGATAGACTTTGCGCTCCTTACATAAATGACATGTTGTAGAGTGAAATTGTAAGGTGAATGTATTTTGGTAACCACAATGGTCCTTCCCATCTGGGTGACAGTTTGGGGTATTCAGTTAGTTTTGGATGATATTTGGCGTAGATTTTTTGGTTCAAAACTAGTTTCTCTCTCGAATATATTTAGTTAATTTGTATCTATTTTATGTATAACCTTTTTGTTTAACTTGAGTTGCATATTCACCCGCTTTTTTATTTATATAATGGATTAAACCCATCTCTACAATATGTCCGTGCTATCCAATTTCTCAACCCTACAATTGAATTCATATTTTATGTATATGCACAGATGATACTATTGTAAATAATATTTTTTCCTTATAATTCAAACCGGCCCCTAGAGATGAGCTACGATGAATTAATTTTGGATTCATTAATCCCGCGCCCAAGAGTTTTTGTACGATTTTTGATAACATATGTTGTGCGTCATATTTCGCAAAATGAAATAGTTACAAACCGGCCGCCGACGAGGGATGTGCTGTCACAAATTCACTTTATCTCTTGTTTCGCTAATTTAAATAACACGCAAATGAAAACTAAGTTCGATATATTATAGCTACCTATGTATTAAAAACCCATTTCTAGACGATAAAAATGAATGATTTTAATAAAAATAATAATAACACCTGCGCCATCGAAATTGTACAGAGGCTCAAACGGTTCGGGACCGTCCCACAGGGCTATGTGTTTCCGGTCGTAACCGAACAGAACATAATAAAGATTATCACCAACAGAACATAATGAGGATTATCACCAATAGAACATAATAAGGATTATCACCAATAGTGTTATAAAACACGATGTTAATAATAATATAATTTTTGGGAGAAAACAAGTCCCATCCCGGGACGTCCGAATTCGAATGAAACATGGCCCAACAAACTGCTCTGCGGATCAGCGTTTGTAGTACGACCATGGTCCAGTACGCAAAAAAAAAATACATGGCAGTAAATACATGTATATCGTAAACTCAACATGACGTGACTATTGCATTTTTCCCAATAAAATTTTCTCTTTTGAATTTACAATCTTCGTACTGTTGAATTTAAATGATTTCGTCACGCAACTAATACTTGAAAGTTCTAGACATCAATTAGTTTTTCTTTATAAAATTATACACAATCTATACATTTTAATATAAGATGATCGCTTGTTATTTATTCAAGGTCGAAAACGATACGCGAGCTCGAGTTTCTATTCATATCGGAAAAGGTAAAAGTTCCATGACGAGCGGGGTTCGAACCCGGGACCTCGATCTTATGAGTCTGAGTCTGATACCACTAGCCATGAAATAATAAGAAATTTCTACACAGTGACGAAATATATAGTGTTTTATTCAATAGAAACAGCGTATTTTTTCCTTATGATTGGAAATTATGAAGACACAATGCCACGCGAATTTATTTAAATCTACGGGCCATAAAGTATTATAAAAGAGTAACCAATTCATCTAATGTCAACATGAGGTCCGGGAACCTGATCTAATAAAAAAATGAAAACCGGCTAAGTTTATCAGGTACATCTAAAATAAACAAGGTCTAAATATAATCAAATTTTCGACAAGGTCTAAAATCAATGAAAATACTTTCAACAAACCATTTGCAGAAATCATGCTACATTTATATGTATATGGCTATGCACAGGCCAACATGACAAATATCGTACATTTTACAGGACATTCTCTTTCTGTGTTAGTTTTGATGGATGTATTGGTTATTTGATGTGTAATGTACGTGGCTAACTGTGAGTCAGTTAATTTGATCTTGTTTTTAGTAGGATAGACAAGAGTAGCGGAATGTAAGAAGAATAGTGAGTGTTCGATTATGTTGTTTGTACCGTGTGCCAATCAGTAGCTTATAAGAAGCTGAATGACATTTGTCAATCATGACCATCTGATGGTTGAACGTAATTGGGATTGACCTTTTCGTTTGAAGTTTGGATTTTGACGAACCACCCACCTTTGAGTTGAAAGAGTTTGGATTTATTGAAATTGGAATATCTCACATACCCAAGCAGTATGGCTTGTCCGTTAAAGTCAGTCAGACGGGCACCCCTAGGGGTCAAAGACCTAGACACATCTTCAAGCACTCCAGCCTTAATGATTGTCCTTCCGGCTCCCGTTTCTAACCAACCACGCACACGTCGATCATTCACCACCATGGCGACCATCGGAATCCGAATTCCCTTTTCGAATTCGAAGAGCTATCCACAGCTCGTTTATTTGTCACTAACAAACGGTGACTTTCCACTCTTCCTCTTCACACCGTCACCACCTTATATACACAGCTAGTTTATTCACCACCAATAAACGGTGACTTTTACTCTCCACACCGTCACCACCTTTATATTGTAACACACCACACTGAAAACCCACCACGTACCAGTCAGTCTCACTCTCATCCCTGGGGCTGTCGAGCCCTGCTACTGACAAAGGGTTCTCAGGATCATTCAGAGGCTTAACCGTTGACGTACCAAGTAATGAGGTGATCAGTCCCGCTACAGTATTCTTGGAAGCATACGCTGAATGTTGCTCTCCCAATTTGGAAAGGCAATTAGAGTCCATCGAACTAACAGAGACGTCAGGGAGACAGGAGGATAGCTGGACCTTCTTTGTGCCGAGCCTCCTTGACAAGGAGTCTGCTTCGGACTTGATAAAAAATTACCTCTCAAAATTCCCTCTCATTTTGGTTTTATCGGGCCATCTCGTCACAAAATGCCCCCACCTGCCACAGTTGAAAAATTTCTACATACTAATTTGGAGAATTTCGGCAGTCGTCCAGAGTATGCCCCTGTGCCTTTGCACTTACATCTCCTTTCAAATATCCCCCCTGATTTCGCTTCATAGCCTTCTTCTGGCTCTCCCTCATACGGGACTATCTCCACACACGGGTTCTCCGTGTGTTGACTAATTGTATCTCCATCACTAACCATAATTAATAGGAGGGCCTCACGCCCAAACCTCTTAGAGTATATCGTATACACGAGTCATGCCTCAAAACGAGTCATAACTCTACTACTTCGAGTCCGTGAGGAAAACCACGGCAACCAGGGTTATAGACTATTCTATCTGATCCCTGTCTTCCCCCTGTGACTATCTGGACCCTGGAGGATCGCCTTTATCCCCATGACCTCATTCTGAATCTCAGTCATTTAATCCTTAGAGACATTCACTGCTTGTCTCAGCACGTCATTCTCTCTGAATGAGCAGACGGACACCTGTCTCGTGTAAAGTGCATTCGTCCTTCCTGTCATTTCACCACCATGTTTGTCCGTCAAGGTCATACGTCTAGCCACAGTGGCGCTAATCAACCGAGACGCCATAAAGAGTACGTACCAAGCAACAACAACTGCCTTTCTGGGCCACTGACCTATTGTCACCTCACAGTCTGGACGTATAAAATATAATGTAACACAGAATTTAATAGCCTCTAACAAACAGGTATGATTTTGCGCGGTGTCATCATTCACCGGAATAATGAGGAGCCTTGCGTACGATGCTGTGTGTTCACTTTCTCTAATGTATCCTGTGAACTGGGACATCTTATCCCCTTAAATTAAGTTAATCTGAGCTTTGGGAACGGGAAGGTTCGCCATCGCGTCCACCACGTTTCAAATCGATACTCGAGTGTTTCTTGCACTTTTTCAGGATATCACGTACCAACTGATGCCTATTTAATTTGAGGCTCATACGATTCACTCAAAAATGTCTAGAATTTTCCATAGACTACCAGTCAAAAAAGGTTTGCCACATATTGAATTATTTTAAATGACACCACTCTCCACTAAACTATCTATAAATTATTATCTAATGAATATCATATCGCCGTTTTTTAATTTAAAACTCAATAACTTCAATAATTCTACTCCAACTCCACTGAATTTACAACGGTTTTTAAATATTCCACTGACTATCTCATTATTCATTAAACCCACATTGTAACCGAAAACGCGATACACAGCAACAAATGCCTATGGGCTACAATAAAACCCAGCGAAGCTGTTGAGCCCTGCTGCGGCGTTTGTTCCACTAAACTTTCTCACGTTAATACTTGTCTACCGCCAGTGCAACTCTACCTGATTTTAGTTTATTTGTCTTAATGGACACACATCTCTCTCTCTCTCGTAAAGAAAAAAAACGATATACTATCTCACCTGAGTTTTAATTGTTTATTTAAAAAATCGCACGTCCTGCAGTCACTCGTTGCCAAGCCCTCCTCTTTAAATCCCGGCCCCTCAACCAAATTGTACCTCCACTTGCATGGAACGAGAGAGAGTGTTCTGACTGACCACAGATAAAAATAGTTAGACCCACTCATAGACGCAGCGTTGTATGGAAAATAAATGGAAACAGTGAAACAGAGAGTCACACTCTGATTCACTTGTGACTTGTGAGGTATATCAATCCTCACACACGAGGCACCAGTGTTTGCCGCCATGTCAGTTAATAATATATAAGGCAATCATTGCCAATCACTATTTTATTAATGACCTACGGCTTGTGAGTTCGCCCGACCCAGTATGAGGTCTAAGGCGCTTACCTAAATGACACTCTCCCGTTACTCAGTTGAGTGGGTCAGGGAGATGATATATGCATATATATATAATATTACCGCTACGTTCCATACAACTCTGAAGTTCTATATGCGGGGAATTGAAACACTTGATGAAACGTCAAAACATAGCTATACTTTATTAAATATAAAGAAGTCCGGAGACTGATGATTTGTTCCTCTACCCACACTTATGACAGCCTTATTTAGAATATGCACTCCGTCATCGGAGTACCACCGCTATACTATAAACTGCACAGAAAATAGCGCACGCAGCGAACCACAATAGAAAAAAAGTAACACACAGTAAAACACAGGCACATATGCCTGTGCAGGCACCGCCGCTTATAGTAGATGGATATATATATATACATATATAGTAAGGCGTAGATGGATATATATATATATATATATATATATATATACATATATATGCACACTCGTGCGTGATGAAAAGGACCCCAACACAAAAAGAGGGGTCATAAGAACACAGGTTAGTTACATATCGTTTATACCTTCCCACTGACACATGGAAACGGTCCCATCCTAGATTTGCTCCTTTTACAAGAAAATATCGCGAAATGATATTCTAACTGGCGTTACCTCTTTGAAACCAATGACCGAGGGAAGGTAACAAGTTACCCCTCATAGATGTAGAAAATGAAGAAGTAACGCTCACCCGGGGTCAGTGACCTTTGGTTCTGGGTCGTTCCGGAGGGTGAAGAAAGCTCCCATGCGTCCGGCATGGCCCGTTGAAGGCGTCGGCTAGAAAAACTTAGCGAAAATAGTCGAACAACTAAATATGACGATACGAATTGCTTGGAAAATGTCACTATTTGTAGACTCAGGGTCTATAGTAGAGATTGCTAACGAACTATGACGATACGAAGCACATGGAGATTGTAACTCGTTGTAGACTCAGGGTCTATAATAATTTCTAACTGGAGACTATGGTTTCTAACTGGAGACTATGGTTTCTAACTGGAGACTACAGTTTATGCAACACTTGGTGATAAACTTGGCATCGGAGGGCTCTGACAACTAACTCGACTGGAGGACGTTATATACGTGTCTCCTCAAATCTCGCTTCTATTCGATGTAACCTCGGGCTACTTGGTGACTCTGTCTTATATAGTCTACAACGTGACGTCATCGCCCGCCACTCGCCCGGGAACAGGCCGGTGGCACTCCTCTATTCAACGTCGCAGTCGCACTAGGCTAGTAACACATATAAGTAACAAATAGGCTTAGAGCCAACATCCTATCGTTTACACGGCGACCAGGCTTCACGAGCTTTCATCGTAACCTTACCATCTCTGCAGCTCAACACCCGATGACCAGTTGCTAAGGGATCGCTAGCCTAACCGTACGTAACAAAACAGTTCATTGCCAGCCTTTCGACCTTGCTCATATGTCACACCTGACTCAATCGAGAGCATTCCTATTCATGATTAAGACACTAAGGCCTCCAGACTCTGGCGCGACGCTCGCCTGGTCAGTCCGTCTGGTTTTTCCCCCCCGAAGCCCTGAGTCTGCAGTCTCTCGACACAGGCGCCAGCCTGTCCGACAAACAAGTCGCTGTTTGTTCAAAACAACGGCCACCACCTCAGCGGTTTCTCCC
>SDVV010043159.1:0-10275 GCA_016164225.1 Gammarus roeselii
ATATATGTTTGGAATATGCCTTCATATTATTTTAGAGAGTGGTAGGGTGTAGGGATCACCTCGGCAAGAAGATGGATGAGCTCCTGCTCTTGTCTGTTCATTGTCTTATAAATTATTTCCGGGGGACGTTTGCCATGTTTGAGCGTATGTATCGTTACAGATTTGTCTCGATTATAATTCTATATATTTTATGTGGACATATATGTATGTTTTCTTATCTAATTGAGGGTATAATTGACTCATATATAGCGGTGGGATGCTTGGTACCAGCTTGATATTGAATTTAGGCTATGTTTTGTGTTTTCCATTTATTTATTCCATATGTATATAATATATATAGGAACAGTATGATTTATTAGTCTGGTGGTTGACGACTTGATGTTTGTATTTTGAGTTGATGCAGCAGCTTCGTTCGAGAATCTATTTACCCCACAATGCATTATCCAGATTTGAACCAGATATATCGGTGTTCCATTGACGCGGAGAGTGTAGCGAGAGTAGCTGAACGATATGGATTTATTGTTAGTTATTATATTATGTTATGCATGGTATTCGTATTCGATGTAGTTACCGTAGTCATAGGATATCTATGCTCGATCATTATAATGCGTAGATTTTGACATCTTCCTAATGTTAGGGAATACCATAGTTTGTACGCGGTATTTTATAGCAAAAAAAATTGATAATATTTGATTAAATCCACTCGCGTTTTTCCGGTTGTATGTATTTTGGTTTAGTCTGGACTCCTTTTATCGATTTCTCTGACGTTGAGATATCGAATGTAGAAAATTGTTTCAAAAATAAATTAGGTGACTGAATCATTCATGCAGCACAATAATTCAGACATAATTGGTCGGTTATTGCATCATTTTGGTATATTATATGTATATATGACATTCTGTTACGATCAAGCCGTGGTTACCTTAGCTGAAGAAATGTTAATTTAACCCTGTTTTGGACTGAGTGGGAGAGTAATTTCATCAGATTTTGTATATACTTTAGCTTGTTCGTGTAGAAGTATTCCACACCATTCACTTTTAGGTTTCAGCGTATGTTGCTTGCATGTCCTGGTATCTTATTCATGTCATTGGTTTGGTTGGTTACATGTTTTTTTTCTCGTTCGTCACGGGTTTAAATGTATGTTTTGGGTATGGTAGAGAATTGATCTTCTCGCTTTGTTATAACTCGAGAGTTTTAGTGTGTTCTTCAGTTTTGTATGTTCTCTGTCCAGTTTCCATCTTCAATGCAATCTGTTGGTTATTTTATACATTATCCGAATATCTGGATGTATTACGTTTGTATCTGCAATGTTGAATATTATTTCAGTTAAAATTCAGTTACATGTTGTTTATTTTTAGTGCTTTATATATCTTCTTACATCCTGGTACAAGGTTTGACGTGGTTATTATAAATATAGAAGATCCCATTTGTTATAAACTCGGTCTCACTGTTAGGTTATTGCATGTTTTTTGTTGGACCATTCTTCAATATTTTGGAGGAGTTAGTGGTCTCCCATAGGCAAAAGCATGTCGAGTTTATGCTTATTTGTGTAGGTAGACCGATTTACTATGAAGGATAACCAAGTGTATTTGTGTGAGTTAGAGCACAGTAGATAATCTTATTTGCTATTTTTATAGTTGTTGTTGTAATTGTATGATTTTTCCTCGATAATCATGGCAAATGTATGTTTAAGAGACGTAAGTCCGTACTGCATCTCTGTGGAATATCGTTATTGAACCCTAGCAAGTGTGTAGTGTAAAGTTTTAGAAGACGATTCACAGGATGGTGGGGTCTTGGTGTAGAGGTGGTTTACACTCTCTGGTTGTCATTTGGAGTTCATCCATGTTCAACGTGAATTTTGTAAGTGCTTCTTGTGGACGTCGATCCTAAGTTCCATGGGCTTGTTAGAGAAGTTTGCGACAAGCTGCTTATCGTTGTAGTGATTCACTTAGGTCGTCAGTGAACAGAACCCCAGCTTTTTTTATGACTACACTCTTTGAGTTTCATGTCAGCCCCATTTTGACAACTGTACCTGTATACAGATTCTTGGTTATGTCCAGGATGTGACTTTGCTCGACGCTGTTCAGAAACGATGGACTAAACAGATGTAGGGTATGTATGTCTGAGGTATTGTACCATGACAGGGTGTTTTTTCTTTAAAATTTGTTATATATCAGTGGTAGATTGCTGAGAAGTGACCTATTAAAGCATTGTAGAGTTCGTTGTTATGACACTCTGGGCTTTAATTTGTTCTACTAGAGACATAATATCAGAGTTGGTTATGTAATTTGTTATAGATTTGAATAGGTATCGCAGTAAAAATAACATTATTCCCATGAACACAGTCTTAAACGTCAGATATTTTTGGTATGGCTGTTATGTTAGAATACGATCTTAGTCATGAACTAGATCACGTGGGATATTGGATTAGGATTTATCATCTGGGTGTGGTAGGATGCACCGTATATAATAGTTAATCAATGTCGGTTAGGGGGTAGAGTAGTGAATCTTATTCAGATATTTTATAGGTGTTGTTGTATGTTTCGGTTGGTTATCATAGGAATATATCTGTATTAGGTATAAATTCGCCGAATTTATTGAAATGTTGGATATAAAATACGCTAAATTGGATGTAATGACACAAAATATTGATATGATTCACCTCTCGACTTTGTATTTGAGTCAGGCTCCTTGTCGTCTTGGAGAACTAATCTACCGGATTTGTGTAGAGTGTCAGTGTGAAAATTCTTCAATAATTTAATTTACATCCCAATTATGTTATCCGTTCGTATGTCTTTACTAGATGCTCATTCACGCAAGTCTTACTTATATAAAGGTTTTAGATACGTTTACAGTTGTTCACTCAGAAGTCATTGATTAATTCAGGCTTTGTGATGCGATTGCGTTCCAATTCAGAATATCTGACTTATTTGAGCATTCACCAGATCCACCGTAGCATTTTTCACGAAAGTTTTATGATAATGGCAGTAAACCTAACCCATCCTATCCTAATCTAACCGAGGAATATTTTATTTCTTCCCCGTATAGGGCGGTGTACGTGTGTGCATGTATATGTTCAAGCGTATGAACGTGTTACAGGAGTTCAAAAAAAATGTATAACAAAAATTAAAAATTAAAAAATTCAATAAAATTTCACATTTTCGAAATATAACACTGTACTTAACTAGCCAAGTTATCACTTCAATAGACCAACTTGACTCTGTCATCCCTCGAAATTTGAAATTTTATTGAAATTTTGAATTTTTAATTTTTTGTTATACATTTTCAACTCATGTAACACGTACATACGCTTGAACATACACATTCACATACGTACACAGCCCTATACACATACATACACTGGTGATGACCAAGGCGAGCAATGTTAGGCCTAATGTTTGGCGAAAAACAACATGTAATCAACTTATAGTAGCTAGCTACATTCCGAGAATAGAAACAGTGCTACGTTGAGATCAAGCGGAGAAGCAAGTTTCGTAATAGAATGAACGAAACTGAATATTCATAACTCAAAATTTCTTTACAAGTGTTGGAAGAAGAAATTTTCGAAGATGATATGAGTCGGATCGAACAAATATTGACTAGTGTTGAGAAATCAGTTATCTCAGAGTGGGTAAAACAAGAATCAAAAGAGTGGGAGGTATCATTCATATATGTATGCAAACATGAAGATGGCTTAGTGTAACTGATGTCGACACGTTACAGTCGTATGTAACAGAGTGTAAGGGAAATATGGAAACAAATCTCGAAATTGATATGATCCAAGTGGAAAATCATCATATTGTCTGTAATAATGCTGAGGTAGTGGGAAACAAATTGTACCTATGAACAATAGAAAATCTGGATCGTATGCAAAAAAATTATAAATGATGAAGATCAGAATGACTTTGAATTAGAGAAGTTTCGAATAACTAAGGTTCAAAAAGAAGAAGCAATTTATTTATGGTCTCACGGGACCGGAACAGCCTTTGGTATTTGCATCAAAGATATGAAGGAGTATATAAAAGATTTTGAAAGGAAACTGAAACAGAGTGATGATGGGTCTGAATGAATGTACGAACCATGCTGTTTCAAATAAAAAAACGAGGTAGATGTCATTCGTTATGCCAGCAAGGTCCGTAAATAATACCAATACAACTAATAATAAACCACGGAAATCCTTTATCAAATTCTTTTTATTGTCCTAAACTCAAAGGGTAAGCAATGATTTTTTAATAAAATACATCAAATCAGTTAATGGTACCATCGATTTGTCGAAATCAGTAGAATAATATGTTCCGCGGGATAGATCAAAATGTATAGACAAAAGAAGATATTTGGTATGCAAGTGATATATAGAGTTGTTTGGAGGACTTCATATGTACATATCAATGACTGAATACCATACGTAAGGTTAGGTTAGGTTAGGTTTTGATGGGTGTGAAACATGTAAAAATCAAATATCATATGGAAAAATGTATAACAATCAAAACAAGCGATGTAATTATCTATGGGAATGGATGAAACTTGCTAGATCAAAATTAGAAGTGTGTATCAAAACTGCTAAGTATATATCAAATTGTAGAGTCAAGGTGAGATATTTGTTATGCATTAATCCCAGAACACGGAAGAAAATCATATGTAAGCATGAAAAAGTAAATCGATAATACATATTTCTTAGTTAAAAATATGTATTATAGATATTTCTTGTAACAAAAGTAAGGGGCTTTGTACAAATGGAAAAAAAAACATAGATCAGAGGTAAAATGCAACAGATGTTAACCGACCCTGTATATGCATACAAATGTGTGTATGTGTCTACATTGTGTCGGTATCGACCTATGTATACGCCGTCATTATACCGTGACGGGCCCTGCCTATGCGTACGAAGCGTGTATGTGTGTACCTGGAGTGTGCCTTTAAAAAAACTACGTAAAATTGAGCTGTGTGGAGGTAATTGATATGTATATCGCATAAAAATTATGACTAAATATATTACACAACCATCAAACTTGAATGAAAATACATAATTATTGGTTAAGATGGTTAGGTTAGGTTGCCTAGGTATTAATGCATCTGGCAGTATATGGCAACCCTTTTGGCACAAATGTGTGTAAATGCCTACATGATGCCGACACATGTGTCGACACAGTGACGCAAACGATCCTGTATATAAGTAATGTGCCGACACATGTGCCGACACAGTGACGCTAACGACCCTGTATATGTGCATAGGACCGACACATGTGCCGACACTGTGACGCTAACGACCCATATATATGCATTGTGTCGACACATGTGCCGACACAGTGACGCTAACGACTCTGTAAATGCTTACAAAAGTGTTCAAGTGTGTACATGGTGTGTGATTAAAAAAAAAACTTTGTAAAATATAACCAATTGGAGGGGATTTGATATGTATATCGCACAAAATAATAACTAATTATCATACATAACCATCAAACTTTAATGAAAATATATAATTATTGGTCTAGTTGGTTTGGATGACTAGATCTTTGAACCTAATGTCGTGTGAAACTGTTCCACATTATAAAAGTATAACAAACTGAAGTGCATTAGTTCTCTTGGATCATACCTGCTGAGTCTCATCCAAACATGTAACAGAGATATCGATAAAAAATATGGAATCTAAACATCTGCAAAAAGATATTTGCTGGATCAATATTGGAGAAGTGTATTCAAACTGCTTTTGATATGTTGAATATACAGCCGAAGTGGAGAGCTTCATACATATCAATATCATACGTATGCGGTAAACTTGTATAAAAAAACATAACTATTGGTTAGGATGACTGTTAAGTTAGGTTGCCTAGGTATTAATGTATATGGCAGTGTATGGTAACCCTTTTGCATTCATTGATATTTGATCAAAGTTTGCGAGTGTTAACAAGTCTAGGAAGACAACAACGGATCCATTGGCTCAAAGTGGGTTGCCTTTTGATAGCAAGAGGATTAGTTCTGGAGTAGAACATCTAGGAGGCATATTGGCCCAAACTAGAATGCCTTTTGATGCAAGAGGATTAGTTCTGAAGTAGAACGTCCATGAGAGCTTCGTGTGCCATTTCTGTTATTTCATAACAACAGGAAAAGGAACGGTTTAGCTATTTATCGGTGATTTATGTAGAATTTATTGAGCCGCAATTTAAAAGTTTCGATTGTATTGCTGTTTACAACCTACGCTGGAAGTTTGTTCCATTCTTCGACCACTCTATACGTGAAGAAGTTGAGCCCGATGTCGAGTGAGAAAAGTTCCCCAACGATTTTGTATCCGTTGTTTCAAGTCACTCCGTTTGTATCTAGTCTGAAAAGGCTCGCTCGGTCGACGTTTTCCTTACCCTCCATAATCTTCCACACTTCGATCATGTCACCTCTGACTCGACGGTTTCCTAAGCGAATAAAGATTATGTTCACAAAGACTGTCATCGTACGATTTATTCCGCTGCGAGGGGATGAGTTTGATAGCTCTACGTTAAACCTTCTCAAGTTTAATAACGTCTTTCCTAAGGAATGGATATCAGAATTGAACGGCATACTCAAGATGCGGTCTAACAAACGCATTAAATAACTTGAGCATACTATATTGTTTTTTGTACGCGATAGTGCAGGATATCATACCTAGCATTTTGTTGCCTTTTCGTTACATTGCTTGCTGCTTATTAAGTCGTTACTATGATGACACCCAAATCTCTCTCTTTGGTGACGGGAATGAGTTTCTTTCCAGACATTGAATATTCGCGTTTGGGGTTATGAGGACCTATGTGCATAATTTTGCATTTGTCTACATTAATTTTCGCTTGCCACTTTTCTTACCAATCAACAATTTTGTTCAAGTCTAGTTAGATCTGCTGACACTCTAGTTCGGTTGCATATTTCCTCCGATCTTAGTATCGTCTGCAAACTTGCCATCGAGATTGTTAATGAATATTATAAAGAGAACTGGCCCTAACACGGATCCATGAGGCACGCCGCTTGTAACATTACTCCAGGGGGAGGAAGCTCCGTTAAGTACAACTCGCTGCCGTCTGACCGTAAGCCAGCTTTTTATCCAGTTGTTAAGCTCGCCTCGAAAACCAATGCTGCGCAATTTACTATTTAGGCGCTTGTGGGGAACTTTATCAAAGACCTTTTGGAAGTCAATGTCAAGGCCTTTTGGAAATTTTGTGTCGTGGATTTCGATTATATTTCTGAAAAAGAGTAGCAGATTCGTAAGACAGAAACAGTTGTGTCTGAGGCCATGCTGGGAGTCGTAAATCAATTTTTTTGATACCAAAAATTCTGTAATTGTATTCGTTATCAAACTTTCCATCAACTTGCCAATGACTAAGGTGAGACTTAGTGGACGGTAGTTGCCGGGACACTTTTTGTCCGCTATTTTAAAAATTGGGGTAACATTGGCCTTTTTCCATTTAGAGGAGCAGATGCTATTTGTGAGAGATTGGGTGAAAATGTTTGATAAATGTTCGGCGATTTCACTTCTAGTCTCTTTTAGAATTCTAGTATGAATTTGGTCTGGACCTGGAGATTTGGTAACTTTCAATTTATCTATATATTTAATAACTTCGGAGGTGAAAAATTCACGGTGGTAAGGGCTTCAATTCGTTTTGCCACTATGATATCCTCAGGATTAGGAATATCCTGATTCTCTAACGTGAATACAGAACAAAAATATTCATTAAGTAGATCACTCATTCTGGTGTCGTCCGTTTCTAGCTCACCAATATCATTCTCGGGAGGACGTATTACAGATTTTGATTTTTTCTGATCGGAATATAACGAAAAATTGTTTCGGATTAGTTTTGGCATTGGCAGCAAATTTCATTTTCATAATCTTTCTTCTTACGTTTCAGGACCCTCTTAAGATCTCGTCTGCTAATTTTATATTAATTTTTTGCTACGTCGTCATGTGGATGTCTCTGCTTTATCGAATGCTTTGCTTTCTTGCGTGAATGAAGGCTCTGCAATTCTCATTTCCGGTACCTGGGCTGATAGACTGCTGTTCGCCTGTTTTTGCGCAGGATATGCTCATGTTCAATATTTTCAAGTGCAGTCAAGAAATAGTCAAGCGATTGATTGACATCTTGTCCGAGGGTTATATTTGCTGACGCCATTGACTCTCTTAAGCATTGAAAATTAGCTAATCTGAAGTTAGGAACTTTTTCGCAGTTTGTTGATGTTTTCAACTCGAGCTCTATCAAAAAAACGGATACAGTTGTGGTCCCTAGTTCCGAGTGGTTCGCCTGCTTCGACGTTCGTGACATGAGAGTCGCTTGCACTAAACAGGAGATCAAGAATGTTGCTACCTCTTGAGGGTGTCTTCACCATTTGGGTCATGAACTTACAGACTGCAAAATCAATTAGACGTTGACCTGTTGCAGTGCATTCCTCTGTTTCCCAATCAATGTCGGGGATATTGAAGTCGCCAAGCACAATACTGTGTTGTGTTGTCACAACATCGAGGGTGTTGTAAAGATCGAAATCATATGCAACCTTGCTTTTATGGGGGCGATAGACGAGAGTGATATGACAAGTTATATGTTTATCGACAACTTGGATTGATACTATGTAGTGCCTGTTGTTTGTAATAGTGACTCCTAATATTTGCAGAATGTTTTTCACGAGAAACAGCACTCCTCCGCCCTCTCGGCCTTGTCTGTTTTTGTGAAATCGGGAGTAACCGGGGGGAGTAAATTTGCCTAAATAATGTTTGGTGCTCAATTTCATCCACGATTCTGTGATTGCTATTATGTCGATACTTCATTCATTGCAAGGATACATTATTCTTTGATTTTGTCTCTGAGACATTAGCGTTCACGTAGTAACATTTGAAAGTACCGTTAGTCGCATTGACTTGATTTGCTTGACTTATTTGGCTTCTACTCTGAGGTCATGTGTCGGAGCCAAGACTTTCGTTTTCATGGGTTGTACTAGCGAAGCTGCGACTACTGCCTCTAACTCGGGCTGTATTGATAGCAGGAACTTTTTTGCTAGGACCTGTGATGGTGTTCTGATGGGCACTTGTATTTGTTGTGTATCTCGTGTTGAAACGGACTGAGGTCGCTGTGTCGTTTCGTCGGGCACTGCTGGGGGAGTTGTTGGTATGATATCGTTTAGGTTTTTTGATTTATTTTCATTGAGAAGTCAAACGCTTACGTTTTTAAGGAGGTTTTCGATGGTATCAAGTCCATACACGTTAATGCGAGCCTTGTAGTTGATTCTATCGAAGTTATAGTACTTTGGGTCGATCATCGTATCCCAATGATCTGAGAAAGATTTTCTGGGCTTTGCAGAAAGTTGCTAGGCGATTGTTAAGTAAAATCATCTTGCTTAACTTTTATCTACTTTGGTTCGAATAGGGCAGGATGCCAGTGACATGGAGGTTCGCGTGTGAAGGTTTGAAGAGTTTTAGCATGGTTTCATACCTTTTCCATGTCGATCCCGTTTGCGACACGTCTTTGGCTCCGACTTGTATTACAATTCGCTTAGATGAATTTATCCTTTCCTTTACGATTATGCCTACGACCTCGTCAATTTCAAATCATTTTTGCCGAGTGTTTTCAGTTAAAATCTCCCTTTTCGATGATTTGATTTGAAGGCGGTGACATTGTAATCCCCAATCACAATACTTCTCTCTGTATTCTGAGAGTCCATTTCATAGGGCAATACATCGAATCGGTTACGTGTATTGGGTTGAAAGTGGTGAGATTTTGGTCCAACGTGTGTTGCATTGTCACAGCGTGGCTGCCTCCTACTAACTACTGTTGTGTACAGTACCTCTCTATCTTTGACTGAGTTTTCTATCAGTTTGATATGATCGTTTGTTTCAGCGTATAGAGCTGAAAGCATCTTGGTGAATTCGGTGTCTAGGTGCACATGGAGTTCTTTCACTTGATTCTGGGTGGTCTCGACAGTTTATTTGACTGCTGCTAATTCGCTGCTTATCAGATCTTTATATTATAATAGACGTAAATGGTAGAAGCATGACATATAAAATTACAGAAAAAAATCTTATTCCAACAGTAAAATCATACCTAAAACTTGCTAACGCTTTAACACCCGTATTATTCGATGACATATGCGGAGAGCTTACATAAACGTTTTGAACTCGACAGTCTACTAACGAGCGATCACCTAACATTACTTGGAATCAATCGTTAATACTGGACTTGTAACAAGTAAAGTGAAAGTAAATATATATCTATATATCTATATAAATATATATACCTATATATATATATACATATATATATATATATATAC
>SDVV010043160.1:0-10275 GCA_016164225.1 Gammarus roeselii
TATATTAAATAAACATCAAAATACAATATAATGGATATAATATGTTGTCCGTCCATCCGTCCGTCCGTTCGTCCGCCCGTCCGTCCATCCGAATGAGCCATTTGTTAGCTGACTCACGCGATTGCCTTATCTTATTATTCCACTACTTTGGTCAAAACTGATTCCAACCCTCATGGTCGCCCCATGGGCGTTCTTCCATACGCACGCGGATAAAACTGCCTTGATCTCCATCTACCCAAAATTTATGGTCGCCCCAAGGTCGCCCGTCCGTAAGCCTGCCCATAAAACTGCCTCGATGGCCGTTCCGCACCGTTATCCGTATACATTACTCGTGAAGACAGTAATAAAACATTTATTCAATATAGCCGATATTTGAGAAATAATCGTGTACCCATTGTAAACAGAGGACATTCCTTCACGAATAAAACTCTTTTTATATCCCAGCTGACAATTATGAGTCTTTGACGTCGAACCACTAAGGTACAAACCGTAAACAATTTTAATTTTAAATGAAACGGCTAATATCTAGACATTGACGTCTACGACGACCCATCATTTAGGCTCTTTCAAATGCCAATACAGTTCTTAATGACAAGTATTTTTTTCATGAACATCTCAGCTTTACAAACCGTTATTCACACTAATATTGACGATAGCTGTGCAATGATGTATTCCATCGTATAACACATTTACTTCCAGAACAGACTTGACATCAAACATACATATATTTTTTGAATGAACGTTATGAATTTGTCACTAAATTAAGATAAAAAAAATAAGTAGGATAATACTTCATGAGAGCTTTCAAGTAATGAATTGCCTGTAATTGTACCTTCAGAACTGTAGTTCAAAACAAAATCCCAAACATCGATTTGTTAAAACGATGTAAAACCACGCAAGATTCAAGCAATAAAAAAATAATATATTTGTGATTCGCTATAGCCTTCACAATAAAACTAGGGAAACAATATTCCAGAATATCGATTTTATTTCAGAAGGAGCATCAATAAATCTTTTCACAATTCAAATGTTGAAAAAAATTCAAACTGGAAACGAATTTCATTGGATCGTAGTACTCCACAAGAACTTTCAAGTGACGAATTGCAAGTGACGAAAATTTATAATTGGTGCGTTATAATATACACTTTTAAGCATTCCTGTCCGAAACTCATCTTACTCGAGCAACAACGGCACTATGCAAAAACTGTCCGCCTGCTAGCAGTGGAAGTCATTATTTGTCACATGCTCATGAAAAAAAATCATGATAAACAAAATTGTACACAATCTTTAAAGTTTGGCGATGCGTAAAAGTCCACTAAAATGGAGAGACCAACAAAAGAGATAGTCACGGTGTGAAAGTGAATAAATGAATATATATATTCGGCATGTGTTCAATATTACATGAGAAATTTCAAGTTCGCTTGTAGCTAATGTAACAAGACTTCCGTAGGGCTCTTCTTACAGAGGGCAACTGCTGCACAAGCACATGTAATACAGATACACATACACATACTAGTCTGAATCCCCCAGGAAGAGGGATAGCGACGGCATGGCGCACCTCTCACTCCTCTCATACTATCACACTCACACAATTTAGCTCTTTTGCGCTGATAGGTCCAGCAGGAAGACCCCGCAACGCACACTCTGTGTCATGAGTACGGTCCAAGGTCAGTGTCAGCAGCAGGGCCCGGCAGTATAACTGGTTTACCCCTGGCGCGTCATGGTGACCGGGTCCTCCCCACAAACGACAATACCGCCTCTCAACGAGTGATAATGAGATGCCGAGGGCGGGAAACTACATCCGGACAGCGACAAAAAATCATTCATTCACAATCTTTCTCCACTCTCGCCTATTCACAGCATGCTCTCACGCTCATGTCTCTGCTTCCTAACGCCTGTTTCGGTCTGCCTTTAGGCCTACGTCTATTCAACTCCGCCTTCATCACCCTTTTTACCAATTTCTGTTAATCCATTCTCACCATGTGCCCGAACCATCTCGAAACACGCGAATTTGCTCTGTCCTCTACCTTCTTCACCTTCCTCGATCTAATTCGAACAACGTTGTTATTGGTCCTTTTTCTCAGCGTCACTCCAGTCATACTCCTCAAACACTTTATACCCCAAGTCTCAGCTTTGTAAAGCACAATTGAGACTACTACCCCCTTATAAAACCCTCTTTTTGCTTCGACGCTAACGTCCTACAACTCATCACATTCATCAGTGCACCCAACGCTTTAAACCCTTACCATAGTTTCCACTAGTTCAGTCTTCTCCAAATGGGAACCCAGATACTCAAAACACCGAACGAGAAAATGAGACAATTGAAAAATCACAAGTTGAACTGTCCTTCATAAACTCGTGAATATATATCAAAGCTAGGTCTATGGTGGATACGAAAAGCCTTAACTATGAGCTGGCCTTATACCACAGAGCGAGGGCCCGTATTGTGTAGCATGGGGACACTAAAATGCGTGCAAACGTTTGTGTAAGAAGGGAACAAACAGGCTTGTTGGCCCGAACTTGGTTGTCTTTTGATAGTAAGAAGATTAGTTCTGATTAAGAACGTCTAAGAGAAAATCACGTTGTAGTGGAGTAGGTACCCTCCACTTCTTTCATTTCACCGGAAAGTGGATAGGGCCTGATTAGCTGGCGTGGCTTTTCAAATTTATGTGCCGAGTAGGAGCTTCACTCCTACTTAGGAGTTAAGTTTTTCACGTCCCTTCAGACCCGAGCGACAACACTGAACTTAGTACAGCACGGCACAAATTGGGGGACTTGGGAAGTAATTATGTCTATTTTGGTGTCCCATCTTGTTTCTCCATCCATTTTTTTCATACGAAGTTTATTCTCAGAGAATTCTTAAATCTTAGTTATGCTATTTTCGGCTTACTCATCCCATAGTACAGTGGTTGTGATACCTGGAATTAGTTTTTTTTTCAGCCACCTGAGTAAAAACTTAATTGTTGTGGTCTATTACTTCAATGAGGATTGTAGCTTCTTAGCTAAGAGATGGAAGGTTCTGTGTATATTAGAATGAGGTGTTTTTTTGTCACGAAGTGCTTTTGGAGAAAAGCAGCAGCACCACTACTGAGTGTTATAGTCGCCAGCCGCATCACCCTTCTTCAGCACATTCCCATGGACCTCGATGCTAGAGCTAGTCTGTCTTCCATTTGTTTGATTTATTTAAATGTGTCGACGGGATGTAATTTCTATGGTCTGTTAAACTCTTAAATACCAACGTCTGCACCACCTAACAAATCGATTTAAAAGAACGTAACAGTGTTATTTTGTGATATCTTCTATGTCTGATTATTCTGTATATGTGTCAGATATTTTATGCACTAATTATTGTGCTGTGATTTGTCCTAATTTGTGCATCTGTATCTGTAATATGGGTAAGGCTATATTGCTTAGTAAAATCCTTAAATATAGAAGCACTATTGTTCGATATTATAAAATATATTGTACTAAATTGAATTAATAAAAGCAAATAAATAAAGACATCTAAATGAAGTACTGCTGTACAAAATTGGTGTGCCCTGAACGCGATAGCTTGTAGAATTTGCAAGCGTGATGAATCCTTCTTTTTTTGTGTGTCAGTAAAACGCTCTCCATTATAGCGGATGTTGGAGTCGAACGATCTCCCAGTGGCTCAAACCTAATCTTGGAAAAACATTTCAATTACTTTTAGATACCAAGTTTCTCCCAAATTACTATAAAATTCCGTCGAATTGTTCGTACCTACTTGATTGTGTCTTTGTAATTCATCTATTTAAAGATCATGATAGGGAAAGGTTGCTGTAGTAAATAGTATTCATCAATGATACTTGAAACAGCTGAAATAAGCACCTGAAGAGAGAATCATGTAAACAAGATGTTGATTTGAGATTGTCTCGGTTTCAATCATCGTTAAATCAATGCTGACCGGTGTCATTGCTGGACACAGTTTTGCAGCGTGCAGGTTCCTAGCCGGCACCTATTCTACAGTGATAGTGCTGATGCCGTATCCGCTCACAATGTTTTCCTCCAAACCGTGGAAAGAGCTCTCGATCAATTCTTGTGGTATAACTTGGCAACCGATTCCAAACGCTGTGTGAAATGCGAATGACAAGGTCAAAAGATGCGTCACTCGGCGAATTTCCACCGGGTTTACCCTAGGGAACGCTTGTGTGTTCAGCTGATCAAATTACCGACGAGTTACACAGGCAACAAATTCGGCCCGACGACTGCGGATCATTTTCCAAAGTACCTTTCCGTGTATCCACTTACAAACAATTTCGCTAAAGTTCTTTCCAAGGCTCAGAATTAACTCATAGCTGAAAATGGTTGTCCTCTCGAGATTGTCAGCGATCGAAGGGGGATTTGTGACTGAACTTAACCAAATCAACCACAGCTCATCACCCCATGAACAATGGTTTAACTAAATGAATTAACTCTGTCTGTGAACGCGCTGAGTCACTTATTCTCTGATGACCAGTTCACTTGGGACGGAAGCGTTCCACTTGTCCCTCCTGTGATCAATACCGCCTTACAAACTAGCATCACCGATGTTCTTTTATTTCTGTTTCACGGTCGCGGTGCTCACCTCCTCTTTGCAGACTTAATTTCAGAATAAACAACCAATAAAGCCAGCCAGCGATACTAAGGAGTGTACAGGTAAAAGTGCTAATTGCCGGAAGCTATTTAGTTGCGAATCAGGTAGAATTTGTCGTGCCGTGTCCTAAACGTTTCGATTGTATCGTTGTTCTTTACAATTTGCGTTGAAAGTTTTTAATTCTACACGTGAAGGAATTGCGCGTGATTTCGAGTAGGAAAGAAACGCTTACCATAAACTTTTTATCCATTATTCCTGATCACTTCGTTCGCAGCTAGAGTGAAAATGTTAGATCGGTCGGCATTTTCACACTCTTCATATTCGTCCACACCTCGATCAAGTCAACTCTGACTCGAAGATTCTCTCGCGAATAAAGGTTGAGTCCGCGCGATCCGTCTTTGAACGATTTATTGCGCATCGAAGAGATAAGTTTGGTAATACTACGTTGAACATTTTCTTATATCATAACGTATTTTCTAAGAATTGGAGACTAGAATTGGACGGAACACTCGAGATGCGGGCTAGAAAATGCATTGGATAAACTAAAGAATAATGTGTCTACTTGTAAGAGTAAATGCAGGATATCATTTCTTGAATTTCATTTCCTTCTTGGCAGCATAGTTTCATTGCTTGCTAATTTTTAAGACGTTATTTGAGATGACACCTAGATCTCTCTAGTCGTGACATGATTCAATTTCTTTCCGGACATTGAGTATTCCTGATCGAGGTTATGATGATCTCTGTGCATAACTTTACATTTATCGACATTAAATTTAATTTGTCACATTTCTAACCAAGCAACAATTATGTTCAAGTCTAAATGGCCTCACGTACGGTCTGTAATTTTCCTCCTAGCTTAGTATCGTCTGGCAATTTGATATTTGCGAGCACGTTCTATCTAGATCAATTATGAATAATATGAAAAGAACTGGACCTACACTAACTCGATCCTTGAGGCAATTCGCTTTTTTCATTTCCCCAAGGATGTGAAGCTCCGTTCGGTATGATTTGCTGGCGTCGGTCCGTGGGCCAACATGTTATCCAATTTTTTAGCTCGCTCCGAATATCGACGCTGTGCAATTTACTTACTAATTGCTTGTTGGATACTTTATCAAATGCCTCTTGAAAGTCATGGTAGATTATATCGATTGGGAATTTTGTGCCGTGAATATCAGTTATATTCTTGAAGCAAGCAACAGGTTTGCAAGACAGAAACAATAGTGTCTAATGCCATGCTGCGAGCCACTTATCAACTTGTTTGATTCTAAGTGTTGCGTGAGTTTATTCTTCATTAAACTCTCCATCAATCTGCTAATGGCGAAGCTAAGAACAATTGGTTCGTGATTGCCGGGCTACTTTTTATCCCCTTCTGTAACAATTCGACTAACGTTGACCTGTTTCCATCGAAAGGGGCATGTGTCGTTTGTGACCGATTGGATGAAAATGTTTGACAGGAGTCCGTCGATTTTGTGATTAGTCTCTTTCCGTATTCTGGGATCAATTTAGTTTGAGCCTGCAGTTTTTGAAACCTTCAATTTATCAATTTATTTAATAACTTTTGCCGGAAGAGTTTACTATATATGCTGAGGGTTTTAATATGTCTTTCCACTATGGTATCCTTAGCATTAGATATATGCGGATTCACAACGTATAAAAAATATTGGTTAGTGGGACACTCATTTTAGTGTCGTCCTTTTCTAGTTAACCATTATCGTTCTTAAGGAAACCTATTACAGATATTGCATATTTTTAAACTCGAAATATTGCTAGTAAAGGGGTTTCCAATACTTAGAGCGCTTGACTGCGGGTCGTCGGTTTTTTCGCGGCATATGCTCTATTCAAAATTGTGAGATTAGCCAAAAAATTGCATAACGAATAATTGACGTCACGTCAATGAATTACATTCGCTGACGCGTTGAGTCTCCTAAGACACCAAAAAAAGTTAATCTAAAGTTAGGGACCTAATCGCAGTTCATTGACGTTTTCAAATCGAGTTTTATCGTGAAGCGGATACACTAATGTTAGCTCGTTCCGAGTGGTTCGCCCACTTCAACATTCATGTCATGAGTGTCACTTGCATTGAATAGAAGACCAAGGATATGACTGCCTCTTGAAGGTGTCATAATCTTTTGGGTCATGAACTCATCGTCTGCAAAAGCAATCAGACGTTAGACAGTTGCAGTGCGTTCGTCTGTTTTCCAAGCAAAAAACTGTTTTGTTTTGTGTCGACATCGACGAGGGTGTGATGAATAACAATATCATCTGTAACCTTACATTTTTGGGGACGCTATACGGGGGTGATTTGACTTATTTTTGTGTTTACTGACTACTTGAATTGATACTAAGTCGTGTCTTAAACTTGGAATATTAAATTTTAATATTTGTGGAGTATTTTTACGAGGAACGATACACTTCTGTACTCTTTTCCATGCCTACCTTTTTAGTAATAAGCCCGATGGAGTGTATTTATCTAGATATTTTCTGTAGCTCGATTTCATCCACGATTCTGTGATCGTTATTATGTCAATCTTTTCGTTCATTGCAAAATTATTTATCCTTCTATTTGGTCTAGGAGATTTTTAGCGTTTACATAGCATCAGTTGAGGGGACAGGCAGTCGAACTGGCCTGGCAGTTTTTTTTTCATTTACAGGGCTATTAATTGCGGCGTAGCGACGCCTGTCTATATTTTGAATTCGATTGATGCCAGCAACTCTTCGGTAGTGACTGCTGTGGAACTATGATGGATTCTTGTAATGGTTGTGTTTCTATTGTTGTCGAATGTTTCTCTATCGTTACTGCTGCGTCCGTGATTATTACTGGCAGGGGCGGTGAGTCTGCGAATACTTTATACTGGCACTGAGGGAAGAAGGCCTATGAGTCATTCCGTCGGGATACTACTGGCAGAGTCATGGGTTGGATATCGAGTAAGTTATCGATTTATTTTTATTGATGAACCAGCGCCGAGTTCTGACGGACGTTGTCGAGGGTAGCAAGTCCATACGTGTTGATGTGTGCCTTGTTCGTGATTATATTAAGGACACAGTGTTTTTGGTCGATCATCGTTTCCCAATAATCAGAAAATGGAATTTGCTGAGCTTCACGGAAAGTGGATAGGAGATTTTTTGGATAGGTCATATATTGCCTGTGACATGGATGTTTGCGTGTAACCGTTGGTAGTTTTTTTAGCACGACTTCATACTTTTCCCATGTCGATTCCGTCTACCCTACGTCCCATGCACCGACTTGTAATAAAATTGGTTTAGAAGAAGACACATTTTACAGGCCAAATATGCCTTCCATCTCGACAATTATAAATTCTGGTTTGCCGAGTATTTTCAGTTGTGCTCTCCCTGTTCGCGATTTGATTTGAAAGTGGTGACATTGTAATCACTCATCAGGATAACTTTGCTGTAATCTGATGGTCCATTTCGACGGGTAATGCATCAAATCCCTCCACCCATTCTATCCTCTAGCTCCCACTTTCGATACCATTCTCTAACCTCAGCCCAACTCCAACTCTACCTATCCCGCTAATCCCTTCCATATATTACCCCCTCCAACCATTCCTTCCATTAGCTCGGGTCAGCCATTCTCACCCATGCCTTTCATCAAACGCTGATTTAAAGTTATTTCCCTTGGTTCTTTCCGGTCTCCCTTGTTCAAACCCACCCTCAATAACAAAGAACAGAACCGAAAGCAAGGATGTCCCAAAATACACACAATGCGACTCGCGAATTGGCAACCAGATTCTTAGATAACGTCAGTATGAGTGTTACTGAAGAGCATATTAAAAATATATATGTGGGTTGCGCAAAAAAACGATAAATCAAATGAACGAATGGCAATGCACGGGACGGAAAATTTGCAATAATTCCCCAAGAACACCAACATCGACAATGATTTAAGATTAAAGAGACGGTTAACACTGGCAAACAGACATGGTATGATGCTCGCGGTGAGAGGATCCTTTGTAAAACATGTAGGACTTAACAATGAACACATCTCATAGGTGCTAAAAATTAAAGCAATGGAGGATTCCTTCAATCACATAGAGGATTACGTAGCCTTAACCAATTGTCCAAAAATAGATGGCAAATTCCTCTCCGAGATAAAAAAAATATTTTGAAAATGAAGAGTGGAGTAGCAGTTTTGGCGATCTAGTCCCTGCAATTCTCAGTAACGCACTCAAAACACTCATCACAATCTTAGATGAATCAAAGCTGGACAACGTCACGAAAACGGTAATTAATCCAACCAATCCTTAGAGCGATGAGGCTGCTCAATACTCAATATTTGTAGCCAAGAAAGATGAGCACTATAGTAGTCTTTTACCAACCCACCCTCTGAAGCCACGATTCAAACAACAAAATAGTGCAGTGAATTGAAAGAGGCATGTGGAAACAAATGTGCATTGTTTCAGTAGGTATTCTCCCTTGCAATACGGCAATGATACATTCATATTTGATGAAGAGACACCTCTGCAGCCATCCCAAAGTGACACCATCTGCCCTGAAAGTAAAAACAAATGACTAGTCACAAACTGTTTAAGCTGTGAGCAGCGACCATCCCACAGCAACCATGTCTATAAATAACCATCACAACCCAAGTCATATCTTAATTACACATATAAACGTAAGAAGCTTATGAGCAGAACTAGATAGCATAAAATTATGATGAAGGATGACTCAATCGACATTTTATACTTGACTGAAACATGGCTGGAATCTGATATTAACAAGATATGTTATGATCAGCCTCCGCTAGCACGTATATTTGGAAACACTGCTAACCGAACATTACCACCAAGAGCTGCGTAGTGTGTGCCCTAGAAACAGTATAGGCCTCAGACCTGTTACCCCTAGCTTAAGTTACACGAAGAAATCTCTTGCCTTGCATATTTTTCGGTTCCCCTCCAAAAGCAGGTGGTCTCACCATATGGATAACAGGACGTAGGAGACGTTGACGAGTTAAGGTCACTAGACCATCCGGGTAAACTTGACAATTCAGCATTGTGTAGCCGGTATCCCATAACGTATAAGGGTATTGTTAGCTCAGGGGTATCTTATATTGTAAACAGTAAGATGGGAGGAGCCTGTAAATTTAGTTAACGGCCAAAGTTTATATGAGTCCAATAAGATCAAGGTTCCAAGACACCACGCCTCTTTGGGGAGGGCCCAAAAGGTGAGTGGTTCCCTCATTGGAGGATCACTTCATACACATTAAACAAGGCCCTCCCATATTTATTTCAAGGTGCATCACACTTTAATCGCGGATTCATTGGGCGGAAGTACGAATGATTTAGAACTGTGAATTATATTATAATCTCATATTCATGGGAGTGTGATATTGTTCTTTAGCGTTAATACGTGTTCCCTAGGTTGTCACTTAACTGTAATTCCTCGGTATTTATATCCCGTGTTTTGTATCTCCCTACAGGGTTTGCCTACACCTTGTCTTCGCCTTTGCGTCGCTTTTGCTTCGCTTTTCGTTTTACGCTCTACGCTTTACACTTACATTTCTTTTTACTGTTCATTTACACTTTAGTTCCGTTGTGTCCGTTATATTACAATCAATGTTAAGTGCTATAGGGCCAGTTCAACTGTTGACATGTAACTGGTTTTATTCAAAATAATATATTGGAAACACTGTTTATTCATTTGTACCTAGCATTTATAGCTGA